>JAGMVL010000083.1:0-142611 GCA_019202695.1 Populus x sibirica
TTCTCAAAATGATAGAAATGAGAAGAAAAGCAAAAGTTTGTTTTGACAGGATAAAAAGGCACCAACGTTGCTAATAGTAAAGACCAATAAAATTCATAAAGCCATGAAAAAATAAACCTATGGGAACTAAATAGCATAAAGGAAGAGATTTTCACAAATTCACAAAATAAGGAATAGAGGTGGCAAAGTAATTTCCACCAAAGTTGCTTCTTCCTAAATTTAAGCATCCAATAAATACAGGAAAAACATAGAGAGTCTAGCAGGTTTCTGATGATATAAGCAAGCACAATGATATAGGAGAAAATAATGAAAGAATTCCAAAAGCAGCTTACAGAGATTGTAATGACACCCTCTTTGCCAACTTTCTCCATAGCCTTGGCTATAAGTTCACCAATCTCTCTTTCTCCATTTGCTGATATTGTCCCAACCTTATTACAAAAACATCATTTTAGTAATGCTTAAACTATATCCAATACAAATCTGTTTATTCCATCTAATTCTAACTACTACTTGAGCATTACTTCTCTGTTTTTCTTGGTATTACTAGTCCTATCTCTCGCACTTTGAAACAAAAGTAGGACACAGCAAACCCACCTGGGCTATTTCCTCAGATGTGCTGATCATCCTTGCTCTGCTCTTCAAGCTTGTCACAACAGCTTCAACTGCCATTGAGATGCCACGTCTAAGGTCCATGGCATTCATTCCAGCTGCCACAGACTTGCATCCTTCAGCGAATATTGCACGGGTAAGGACAGTTGCACATGTGGTACCTGCAAACATGTGAAAGAAAGCTCCTTCAACAACCCATCACAAAAGGTTCGACCATTATAATTTACAAAGAAAGAAGACTCTGATCATTCCTAACATGTGCAAGAACAAACACATTATTGCCCACAAAACATGTAAAAATTCATGGCCTTTCAACCTCAAAAAAGATAAATACTGAAAGTTCATATTCAAAATATGAAATCTCACCATCGCCTGCCACATCATTAGTAGCATTTGCAACCTGCTTCACAAGGCTAGCACCAATGTTCTTAACTCTGTCTTGGAATTCAATGCTCTTTGCTACAGTTACACCATCTTTTGTCACTTTAGGAGCCCCCAGCTTTGTTCCAAAACTACATTTCGTCCCTGTGGAGAAGCCAAACATTGAAATTTCACGAAATATTTAATTGCAAATGAAGATTGCTCCTCCCATCAAAACGAACCACACAATCAACTCATCAATGCACAAACCATACAAGGTACATTTAATCACCAACCTAGTTTGTAAAACCAATTCCACAAAAGAACAAAGAAACACATGATCACAACCAAAAAACAACATCAACCAAATAAAGTCGCTCACTTTAGGCCCCATGGTAACTTGAACAGCATCAGCAAGCTCTTCAACACCTCTAAGCATCAAAGCACGAGCTTCAACACCAAATTTGATGTCTTTAGCCGCGTAATTTCTCCTCCAAGCAAATCTACTACCAATCTAAACTCCCACCAAGAAAACAACACACAACCCCCATTAGATTTACACAAACAAAATCAAAATCAACCGTAAACAGATTGACATTAAAAAATTACCTGCTTGGCGTTGTTGCCAGCCACCCCACTAACAAAAAATGAACAAATAAGAGAGGCCCAGATGAGAAAACAACTTTCTAGTTTAAGCCATTAACAGAGATACATAGGCAAATTGAAAGTTTACTTACCTGGCTTTGGAGGCGAGGCCAGAGGCAAAACGATACATGGTTCTGTAAGTAGAGTAGTGACAGAAAGAGAGTGCGGGTTTATTAGCAAGTAGACGTAGGGTTTAGTGATGGCGAGAGATAGAGAGAGAGAGAGAGAGACAACAATAATGAGGCAGAAAAGCAAAGAAGGAAGAGGAAGGAAAGAGAAGCTGGTTAGGGTTTAGGGTTTTGTGTGGGGGCTAAGGCACCAATCCGGAGCAGTGAGCACACGGAAGTGAAGTCAAGAATCTCTGAGACCACTTAGAAACTGGGCTTGCTGCAAAGATGAAGGGGCCAAGAAAACATTTGGGCTAAAAATAAATTTTTTATTATATATAAATTTTTCAAAATAGAAAACAAGGGCTCCTGTTTGGTTTAAGTTGAAAATATTAAAACGAATTATCATAAAAAATTAAATGAACCAAATAAGATTTTATTTTTATATTTGTGAACTAATAATCCTCAACTTAAACCCTTCTCTTTCTATCTCTTTTTTCTTTAATTTAAATTTAAACATAGGATTTGATTATAATTTCTAACATTTAAATTCTAGGATCAACAGGTAACAAAATTTATTAAAAAAAATTGAAATGCAGATACGGGAATGTGCCTTTAAAATTATTCAAAATAAAAAATTAGTCCCTAATACATAAACCGATATGAAAATATAAAAATAGACATTCATAATAAATAAATAAATAAATAAAATACTTAATAATAAATCATAATAGTTGAAATGATTTTTTTGTTTCTTCAAGATATGTTAGGATTTACTTTAGCTACCTTATCACCCTCACACTTCACAATAACAAATATATAATCAATGACAAATGATTAAATGTACCTAATTAATTGCTTTTAAAAATTTATTGATCAAATTAAAGAGTTTAATTAATAATTAATATTAGGATATTAATTAGGTTTGATTAGGTCAAGTAGATCATGGATTGATCAAATCAGTTTTCAAAATAATTTTAAAAAAAACTTCATTTAGACAAAACTCTAATTAACTATTAATAAATTACCGAGTTCATGTGAGCTGATCTAAAAAAGCAGATATGAAATTATTATTTATGATCACAAACCATGGAAAGCTTATAACTATAAGTTGCTTGCTAGTAGGAATTTGGGGTTCGAGTAGAATTTGCAGAGCTGAAAGACATCAAGAGAAGAATTTTAGAGAGCAAACAGAGAAGGAAAAGACAGAACTGAATCAAAATCTCATTCAAGAACTTGGCTTGGCAGAACACATGCTGCTAATTACATTAATACAACATCGAACACCAAATTGTAGGACTTAGACTATATGAGACTCACACAAACACAAAAACTACAACACACCATGCATAGATTAACCTCCCTACTAACGTTAAACTACACACATATAAAATAGTACCATAAAAGAGGTAAGCTAGTATGAAATTGAGCCACTGTGATCGATCTTATGGAGGATGGAGATGATCTTAGCACTCGTCAAAGGCTTCTCCTGGTAATCATCCAGGCCAGCTTCCATAAATTCTTGAATTTCTTGTTTTACGCAGCGTGTTGATACACCGGCAATCATGCTACGTATGCCCATAGCTCGGAGTTTCCTTGTTGCCTGCCATCAAAGTACTATTTGGTTAGATCCTGCATCTACTTGCAGCTATTAAACATGGTATATATTTCACTGAATGTTGATTGATTGAGGTAATAAGGTTGACATACCTCAATGCCATTCATGATAGGCATGTCTCTATCCATCAGAATGAGATCAAACTTTTTTCCCGAGCAATGGATATCAATAGCTTCCTTCCCATTTCTGGCCACCTGGTTTTCTATCCCAAGTTGTTCCAAGAGTCTGTGGTGAATAGTTTGATTGATTGAATCATCGTCCACGACAAGTGCAGTCATCTTGGTTCCCAATTTCCAGCTGCTATTGAAGTTTGTTGCCATTTGTTTTCTCTGACAGCCCTTGCTAGTCTTATTCTCCTGTGGTTCAACTCAGAACAAGTTATAGTGTCAAGCTATTTAAGTCTTAAATATATAGATGAAAAAGTTAGACTACGAGAGAAACAATTAACCAATGGAATTGATTAAGTTAGTGATTTTTTAGCATATTCTCCAGTCAATGTGTGCAACTCTTGTTTGGTAAATAAGGGAAATGAATGTGATGTCACAACTAAATGCATGCATCTACGAAATGAGACATGCAACTAGAACCTTAAGACAAAATAACCCATCAAGGTATGCTTCATGCTTGGCTCCAATATTATTGCTTACAGTCTACAGAAAAAGTTGTGAGCATGCATCTTCAGGATATTAATTTTTATCCATAGAGGAGGGTTTGGACCTGGCTTGGCATTAGTATCATGTATTTTCGTAAAGGAAAAAGGGTTTAGGAAACATTCAATAGTATTGTATATAAAAAATACAGTGTGGCTGGAGATGCTTTAGAGGAAGAAGAAAAACTGATCTGAGACTGGCGGATTCCGAGGAAAGTGATCTCTCCGACTGATTCAACAGTGAAAATGCAAGACATGATCATATATGTGGAAACAGTATCTTTTCCATGGCAAACATTGCAGTTTAAAAAGGTTCCATACCAGCCAATGACTTGGATTGTGTTGAAGATCACAAGATCTACTAAATGAGATTTTATCCCTATTTAGGGATGGCCACAATGAAGAGGTTTCCACAAAATCTTTAAACTTTTTTGCTTAGAATGGATAGCAGCACGCTTTAAAGATTTGAACCAATATTTTCAGCCTGCTTTAGCATTTCTTTCAGTTAATCAGTCCTTGGAAGGTATCCGAATTTTCATTTTAAAGGAAAAGGTTTGAGCTGAAATGATTATTGTTGTGATGCATCATTTCGAAAACCACGTCAATTTCCTTTCCTTTGTGAGTAGATATGCTAGCATCCTGCTTTGCAGATCTGCATCACAATCTAGTATGTAATCTGCTCTTGTTTGCCCAAAAGCGACCTGCTATTAATTATCTTCCCTGTCATTTTACTAAAATCAATACCATAGTAGGTGCATTATCAATGCCAATCCTTCCTCTTTTGTCATGATAATCCAATTTCTCAGTTCAATAAACAGAAACAATATCTAGGAATGAATTAAGACAAAATCTCACAGAAATCTTAGTGGTTTGCAGCTTTCAGGCTTCCATTCTGGTGGCAACTTAAAAGTTAAGCAACTACAAGATGTTTGATTAAGTTTTGGTAATCAATCAAGGTCCCGAATATCATAAAAGATTTGCATACCAGAATTGATGAAACCAACCATATCCCTTCGGTAGCATTTGATTACTGTCTCAGGGCAAAAAAGATGGAGATAATTCGGATAGTAACTATTTTAGAATGATAGAAAGTCATTCCAAAACTATCTCAAATACTGATTTATTTTTATGTTTCCGTCTCCATCTCTTCAACCAAACACGTGCTTGTTTCTTTTTTCATAAAACACTAATCAAACACAACCTCAAAGTATATTATTCACTGGTTAGACTGGGTGACAGACATGCTATGGATTTGAACCTTTTTGAAAGGTTAAGTTGGATGTTCACATTGCAACCCAATGAAAGAATTTTACCAATAAGCTATCATTTGGCTTGCTCATTTTATTTGACTGCCACCCATCACACATGCATCAAACTCTAATGTCTTAAGCAATGTTTTTTAGGTTTGATAAATCAGAGATCATTTCATTTCTAATTAGGTGAGGAAGAGAGCATGCCTCCTTAACCACCGGGTCAATTCTTAAGGTTAGGAAGTAAAAATGTCGCCATACTAGGTTAATAAAGCTCCAAAGCATTTTATAATGGAGATTCAGAGGAGATAATTAAGAGGACTCGACTTTATTGATATCATAGTTGCTGCTGCTACAGCTTCGTGGACTTGTTACTTCTTACTGTAACATTGGACTCATAACAAGTAAGCAAGGCAGGAAAAAGGAAAGAGAAGAAAGGACCAACTTAAACTAATAAATGTAGCATAATTTATTGACTTGTGAAGTCCTCTATCAGATCCACAGTTCTTAAAGTTCATCATCAAGCTCCCTCAGAATCGGCAACAGGGTCGCTGGGAAGAATGGCTTCTCAATTGCTTTATTAGCCCCAGCATCAAGAATTGCTTGCTCATGCATTTCACACCAGCAACCAGTCATGCCTATGATCTTACAATTTATGCCCTGGCACGCATATACCTGATAGCCTATCATAAATCATAAAAGATTATAACATATCAGAAGTATGAGTTAGCAGATGCTTGATCATTTAAATCAAACACTTGCTACCCCAAGCCCATTCATGACAGGAAGGCTAATGTCAATGATAATGAGGTCAAAGGTGGAAGATGAAGCTGAAGCTGAAGCGAGGACAAATGCAGATAGGCCATTGCTAGCAGTATGGGTGTCAACACCATAATATCGAAGAAAGCTCGACTGTGCTATCTGAGAAGACCTGTCACTGTCAACCAGAAGTGCTGAGATCCGGTTCCTCACTGCAGAACAGGTATTCCACTTCGGCATCGATCTTCTGATCGCCTAACAGGGATCATTTCAGGTGCCATTGTTCCTCCAGGTGAAAAATCACAAGAAATAAAAAAATAAGTCAGCATTTTATTGAAAGCAACAGTGTTGGCACAAATTTATGCATACAGGTTCTTCTATAGGTCATAAATTTGCCCTTGATCGGCAGAGCTAACAACAGTTTTGTTCAATGTCTATATTAGCCAACTTGTTAATTGTATCTGTAAACCCTGTCAAGGTCAAGACCATGACTAATAACGGGCAACAAGATTGGACTGTCTCCATGTTAATCTACAGAGTTTATGCCTGGACATGGTATTTTTCTTGCCGATAACAGTAACAACGACAAAACAACCCGAATGCAGCAACAAGCATGAAAGAAAAATATTTTCTTTGTTTTTCTTTAGAAACAAAGTGCAGTTATAAATGATTCGTCAGTTGCAATAATGGAAAGAAAAAACATAATAAATGCAGCTTATTAAATGGAAGAACTAGTAAGAGAAGCGTTTTTCAGCAGAAAAACACCTCAATCTTCTATCCGTTTGGAGATTTGATGCGGAATAATGAACCAAAAAAATTAAAGCAAGAAAAAAAATAAGATTTTAGAGAAAAAAAACTAAGAATTTAAAGGAGAGAAAAAGTAAAAAAAAAAAAAGAGAGAAGAATGGTGGAAAAATATGCAACTCTGTAATTTTTATTCAAAGCATCAAAATTATCTCACAAGCTGAAAAAAAAAACATATAAATAGCATAACCCTAAACATCTACCTATTAAACTCTATCCATCAATTAAAAATATCTAACATAAATAATTCAAATAAATAAAATAAAACAATGAAAGAGGCCCCAATGAACCCAGTCTCTCAACCAAAGAGTGACAAGTTGAGCCATCCTATGTCTTTTTTGTCCATATACTCGTGTAACCGACGGTATGGATCTGGTATCCCTACCAACTCTCCCGGGATTGGAGAAACTTGACCCCATCGAGTGTAACTATGGGCAACTCTAATAGTACTCTCAATGATTTAGGTCAATCTGCTACAAAGTATCTATATTGATTCAAGTGCAATCTGAATCAAATCGGCACATCCAATAAACTAGAAACCGTTGAACCTTACCATTGCTGGTAAAAACAAGTTGTTCATCTAAAATAGCATCAATATTATCCTTCTGTGTTGAGGTCAAGGTGAAAGGGGTAAAAGTTTCAATAGGATCATCGGGGTGAAATTTAGGTGGCATCTCAAAGGGATTATTTGGAATAAGATGTGGTTTCCGGTATGCAACTAAATTCTCAATGTTAAATGTAGAGTTAATGTTGAAATCAAAAACATACATATTTAGATCAACCCGTTGTAACACTTTGAATGGCACCGCACTACGTGCATGCAATTTTTTATTAGTTCCCGAAAGAAATCACTCGGGTCTAATCCATATCATAACATAGTCTCCCACATTAAATTTATTTTGTCGTCTATGTAAATCAGCTTGAAGTTTATATTACGCATTACTTGCTTGAATCTGTTTAGTGATCTCAACATGCAAATCTTGAATTCTATGTGCAAAATACTCGGCTGACTCAGACACCCTAGTAAGAAGAGACATGGGAAGAAGGTCTAAAGGTTTCTTACACTTGTAACCATGTACAACTTCAAAAGGACTCATGCCTATTGACCTATTGACATAATTATTAAAGGCAAATTAGGTCGTATAAAGAACCAAATCTCAATTCTTATTATGATTATTCACTTGACACCTCAAAAGGTTGCTTAAACTCCTATTAATCACCTTAGTTTGACCATCAGTTTGAGGGTGGTAGGCACTAAAAAACTTCAATTTAGTTCCCACCATATGCCAAAGAATTTTCTAGAAATGACTCGTAAATCTAATATCCCTATTCGAGACTATGGTTAGGGAAGACAATATAACTTGACAATCTCGTCAAAATAGAGTTTTGCAACTTTGGGAGCTTACGTAATCTTAGTACAAGGGATAAAATGGGTCATCTTAGAGAAGCAATCGACAACCACAAAAATAGAATCATGCTTCTTTGTAATACATGGAAGCCTAAGTACAAAATTCATACTTACATCCTGCCAGGGGCAAATAAGAACAAGCAATGAGGTGTAAAGACCAGTATTCTATTTTTTATGCATAGCTAGTTAACATGTTTGACATTGACCTACCAACTTAGCTACATCTCTTTTCAAACTAGACCAAAAAAACTGACAGTCCACCTCTTCAATGCTTTTATTTCTTTCAAAGTGTCCTGAAAGACCTCCAGCATAAATTTCTTATATCAAAAACTCACTCACGAATGTTTTCGGGATATAAAGTTTATTGTCCCAAAACAAATACCCTTCTTGGAGATGATAACCATTTACAACACGGTTATTCTCATCCTTCAAAGTCATGTATATTTCTCCAAATTCTGGGCAAGATTCATACTCCTCTTTAAGTCTCTCAAATCCAGTAACTTCAACACTCATCATGGATAATAGCATTACCCGACAACTCAAGGCATTTGCAGTTTTATTCTCCATTCTAGATTTATATTTCAAAACAAATGAATAAGCTTGCAAATATTTAACTCAACGACCATGTCTATGATTGAGTTTCTTTTGGGAGTTGATATAGCGGGAGGGCCTTATGGTCGGAGTAAAGAACAAGCTCATATGGTAGCAAATAATGATGCCAATAACGTAGGGCTTGAACTATCACATAAAACTCTTTATCATAGGTTGAGTACTTTTGTTTGGCCTCATTAAGTTTCTCCCTAAAGTAGCTACATGATGATGTTGCTGACTAAGTACTCCACCTAGCTATATCAACTCTTAAGGTATCACATTCTACTTCAAACACCTTAGTAAAGTCGGGGAGCCGCATCACTGGGGCCTCCATCATCTTTTTCTTAACCTCCTCAAATGTCTTATTAGCTCTTTTACTTCATTGAAACTCACCTCGTTTCAAACAATATAATGGGTAATATGATGGTGTTAAATTCTTTGATGAAACGATGATAAATAGTCGCAAGCCCAAGAAAACTACAGACCTTATGAATAGTCTTAGGCTCTGGCCAATCTATTATCATTTGGAATTTTTGGGGATCCGTAGAAACTCCCTTACATGAAACTATAAACCCTATGAAAACCACTCGATTTGTAAGGAAAGAACACCTTTTGACATTGGCAAACAAACTTTCCTTCCGTAGGGTGATACAAACTTGAATAAGATGATTTAAATGTTCTTTCTTGATTTGGCTATAAATAAGGATATCATCAAAATACACCACCAAGAATTTTCTCATAAATGGCCTAAGCATCTATGTCATTACTCTTGTAAAAGTGCTTGGTGCATTGAAAATGCTAAAAGGCATGACTAGTCACTCATATAATCCATCCTTAGTCTTAAATGCAGTTTTCCATTCATCTCCCGGACGGATCCTAATCTGATGATACTCACTCTTCAAGTTAATCTTAGAAAAAATTTGAGCTCCTGTCATCATATTTAGCTTGTCATTCAATTAAGGAATGAGAAAACAATACTTGATTGCAATCCTATTGATGGCTCGGCTATCTACATACATTCATCATTATCCATCTTTCTTAGGTGTTAACAGACCAAACACTGTCTAAGGGCTCAAACTCTCTCGAATAAATCTCTTTTAAACAAGCCCATAGATCGTTTAACTGTAAAAACAATTAAAACTCTAAGCACTGATACCAAATTTAACACGGAACAATGAACAAAAAGAATTAAAGCAAGAGAGAAAGAAGCAAAGAATTACAAGCAAAGAAAAAGAAAAAAAGACAAAAAAAAAATAGGAGAATGGGGGTTAAAAAAATATGGAACTCTGTAATTTTTATTTAATTCATTAAAACTATCTCACAAGTTGAGAGAGAAACATTTAATTAGCATAATTATAAACATCTAATTATTAGATTCAATCCATTAATTAAAACTACTTAATATAAATAAAATAAAATAATAAAATAGACCCAAATAAAATCAGTCTTCGAACCAAAATATAACACGGATACCGGGGGTAATAATCCCAAAGCTCAAAGAGAAATGCAAGGGACTTACCAGCAAAGTCTTGCAAAGCTAGTGTTGATTGCAATGCAAGTGCCTGCACATAGCTTATATAGGCAGAGCAGGGCTAACCTTTTCCACCTCCGTTCAGAATTCCAGTGAGCAAAATGCACAGGCAATGGCAACAAGTCTTGTCAGAAAACCGAGATTCGCGGAAAAGTGGCTATGCTGAAGGATTCAGAAAAACTGGTAGCTAGATTTTTCTTTCTTTCTTTTAATAGTATATCAGATTTTGTTTTGCCTTTTCCATTAAAACACATAAAATTGAAAAATCACCACGTTCTCGACGACCTGGCTACTGTTGGTTACCTCCATTGTTGTCTCTGTGCTTATCTGGAATTTAAGTTTTAATAAACCCTTGACCGTCAGGGGGGAAAAATAAATATTTCCTTCTTTTCCTGTATTCATAATATTTTACACCAGCAAAACATGTTTCAGCAAAAAAATGTTTCGAAATGCAGGAGAGCATGGTTTTCGTACTTGCAGTGAAAGGACTGATAACATCCATGTGGATCAGTTTGGAATGAACACCTCCATCCTTTCTTGTCGTCGGTAATTTTTTTGATGAACAACATATTTTCTTCCTCGAATCCCATTGTGTTGACAGCTTAACTCTGATGAACTGTTCTTGATTCAATACATCAAAGAAATTCATGTTTACTTCAGCATGCACATCATTTTCACTAAAACTCTTTATCAACGACAATACAATCATCATTAAAGAACATGATTTACTCTTATGAACCCTCTAAAATTCTGATCAACTAGAACGGAAGAAACACAAGGTGTAGGAAATTAGCTAGTAAAACGGAGTTCTGCACGGTTCGCGAAGCAATAGAGATAATGCCCAGCATTGCATGTCATAGGAGGATGGCAGTCCCACTACTTGATTCTTTCTTCTTTGTTCTTACGCATGCCTCCATAAACCCTAGAAGATTTCTCAGCAGTTTCTAGCCACGTTTGATTCACCACTGTCACTAAGACGCTAAGATAGATTGATAGGCGTTTCAAGCAACTTTCTTCATTTGATTTACCCTTGTCGTAATTTGATTCTTGATCATGTGGGGGTTAAAGTTGGTGTTTTCATGATCTGATAAATGGCAATTTTGGACTTGGGAGCTCTATTCCGACAGTCAAATATGCATTACATATCGTCTCCTTTGTAGTGCAGGAAACACGTTCTTGAAGAAGACTACTAGCCTACTAGGGGACAGAATTGGTGGGCACACGTATCCTAGGGCGTCGTCACCTCCAAAGAGCTGCTGTGTTTATGTTCGCTGAGCTTTTGCTCAGCTTCGTCCTTCATTGACAACTGCTCGTCTTTTTCGACCATAATTATATAGCTCATAACAAGAAGCTAGAAATTTTAGATTGGGAGACCCAAAATTATATTTTTTTTAATAAAACTAAAAATTAAAATTTTCTATTTGAGTTAAGGAAGGGTAAGAAAAAAAATCCTTACAGAGGAGGGCAGGGCCCCCTAATTAACCCAATTTTTTTTAAAAAAAAAATTAACAGCATTTCATTTTTTAAAAAAAAAAATCAACAATTTTGTATCATGTTATAACTAGATTGATCATGGATAAAAAAAAAAAACGACTCAATCACCTTTATTTATAGTGAAACTAACTTAAGTCAGATCCCAGTTCGACCTACCAGCCAGAAACAAGGTTTCCAGGTACTGAACTGAGTGTTCTTCCAAGTTTTTAAATTTATTTTATTTTAAAAAAGTGCTTGGTGTGGATATCCTTCCATTACCATAATAAAGCACAAATCAACTTCCACAAGGGATAAAAAATTTCTTTCATATCACTAATACTCTTCTCAAAATAGTGATTACAAAATATTTGCAAAATAATACAATTCAATTTTTGTTTCCCACTGAAGCACTCTTCCCTCCAAACCAAACAAACACGAGGGTTTACACGCACACAAAAGAAAAGGGAAATCAATATACCGAGGGATCAAAAAGAAAACGAGAACGGAAAAGAAAATAATCACTCTCACAACGCATTCTCACAGATATACAAAATACACAACAATGAATTAACCATCACCACAAACCAACAATTCCTTCCTAGACGAAACCGAACTAATCATGGCTAGCATCTATTGCAGTACCTGTTCTTGCCTGTGATATCCGATTAGCATAAATGGTCACCAAACGCAGCTGTGTACTGTTAAGCCCTTCCAAGTGCGGCAAAAATGCTTTTCCAAGCATGATATATATATCCACCAGACAGAAAACCACAGTCTGCAGCACCAAACACCAACAAGTAATGTGTTAAGAACTAGAAAACAAAAACAGATTCTTAGGAAGTGAAAAACCTCTGAAACAGGATGTCAAGGTGTTTGACAGGGCACTTGGTCATTGACATATAGCGTCATTTGGTCATCATTTTTTTGTTTTATTTATACCCGAGCTAATGCATTTGTAATGCGAGAAATATGAACTATCAAGCAAGGACAAACAGTTCCCTATTACCTTGCGAACATCAGCACTCTGGTTTCCAAAAGCTTCAAAAAGTGCGGGCAAAAATGATGGTAACTGGACCATCAGCTCCTCTTGTGAAAGACGACCCACAAGCTGAAGTGGAAAACAAAGAGTACAAAACAACCAATCCTTCATTAATATAGCACAGAGTTTCCAGTTTGATACTTGAATGAAACTGTGTTAAGAGAATGAATAGATGGTATGGAATCGCAAAGACATCAAAACTTAATCCTTCTCAATTTAGTCAATGGTTTAAGTGAAATACCTTAGTTAAACAGTTTATGCAGGTTACAAGAGTTTTCTCATCTTCAGTAACCAATAAAGGGACAATTACCTGTGAATCAGTTATTGCCAGCATCAGAATAATGCAAGTGTTACAGGAAACAAATCCATAAACTCTTATTTAAGAAAAAAAATGAGAATGCTTAGAGAGGGAGACACAGAATATCACAACCACATACACTTAAGCATCTGAATGGATCATACTGAGACAATGCAACAGTCAAGCAGTGCTCGGCTTCATTGGAAACCTGGATACAGACCAGAAACCAATGAGACATAAAGCAAAGAAGAATAATCACAGCACATGTTTGGAAAGAGAATTACTTTTGGAACAATATCCTCTGTAACATGAAGCAGCTTCTCAATAGCAATCTCAATAGAATCTTCCATGGCATCTTTCTGGAAACATGGCAAGAAAAAAGAAAAGATTTTGCAATGATCATTACTAAATAAACAAAGGGAGCATTTCATTCAGAATCACATAAAGATGATGATGCACCTGATTTTTTAGCATTTCCACAATCAATGAAAGAGTAAGTTCTCGGATTGATGAATCAGAATCATCCAACACCTCCAGTACAGCCGTTAAAATTTGATTGAAGTACTGAAATTATAAATGAATCATCAACATTGAGCTAGAACTGATATAACGGCACAAAAAAAGTGTCTACTCGCACAAACAAGACACTTTTTCAGAAGAACATGAAAAATAGAATGACCATGAGAGCACAAAATGATCAATGTACGAAAACTCAATCTGCAGAAGTAGTAAGAGACAGTAAATTTTATTGCTAATCATAATGTCAACCCCCACAATGTTGCAGTGTCCCTTTTTATGATGGAAAAACACACAATCCTAATAAACGTCAGATCATAGCTCTTAATTATAATTAATAGGAGCCACACATTATGGTTTAAATGCGCTAGAAAGACTTGAACATCCTGAAATCATTCCAGCTAAATTTGTCTAAACAAATATTACTACCAGAGTAAAGACACAAGGCACATCTACCATTATGCCCCTCACACCCCTCAATTCCAGGCCAAGTAAAGACAGATGCCAGGCTCTAAACCTGGACAGACTTCATCCCATTTGCAAAATTGCAGGTTGGACAGGGCAACCATCAGACAAAAGAGGCAGCGCCGTTGGCTATAATAACACAATCATTATCAACTTTTCGTTTCTTTGTTTTTTTATATAAAAAATTAAACTGAAATTCATTTTCCCAAAATCTGAACCTGTCCAATTAATTGAGGTGTCCCTCCAACATTCAACAAGAGCTGTTCGCTATGAATAATGCTAGGGGAACTTAAATCTTTTTACAGAGATTTTCTTACTAAATGACATGGTATTTACTATATAGGAAGGTGTTTCTAATCATGGAATGTACAAATTCACATTTAATGGAAAATTTATAATAATGGATTGAGTGGTTAACAAAACAACAATTACAAGATGCCATGTCATTTAGTAAAGAAGTTTGCAACAACAAAAAAATGAGTACCCCTAGCATTACTCTTCCACTATAGAGACAAGGAATCATGGACAAGCTTAATAAAAGATGCAAAATTCCAAGAACTAGTTTCTCAATTATGACCAAGAAGCACCCTATTGCATAATAGTGCCTGCCAGAAAAATGAGTGCGAGTGCGCGCGTGCATTTGTGTGTGTGTGTGAGAGAGAGGGGGGGGGCACTGAAAATGAGCATACTTTGGACCAAACAGAGGGATCGTTAGCCATAGAAGCTTCAATTAACTGCTGAAGTGCACCACGCTTGCTTGAGGTAGGGCTTTCATCATTACCATTGCATATCTAGAAACAAAAGGGCGGTGAGTATTCATTGAGATGCTTTATCAATTATTTCTATTAAACTAACTATGTTACTATATATAAGCATTTTTAATGGAACATTAATTATCAATAAGGAAATCGTCGATGTTAAATATCTCACCAGATGAAGAATTTGAGGGATGCTAGGACCAGTGTCAGCCAAAGAATTAATCTTCACAGCTGCAGGTTTATGATTATTAAGGTCCAACTCAGAAAGAACATTATTGTCATGCCCATAGCCTTCAGCAGCACGCAGAGGTTCAGAACTCATCAATCCATTAATGTCCATACCTGGGGTCAACAGCCCTTCAAAGTTAAGGCCATTGTCCATGTTTTCCAGCCGGCCAGGCCGGGATCCCAAGTTCAGACCGGTAGAACCAACCACATAATTCGAATCCCTATTTTTTGAACTATAGACATCAGTATTAGAACTAGTCTCAAAATTCTGATACAAGTTCTCCTGAGTTTCATCAGGAGCTGCTTGGCCAATACTTCCCGATATCAGGGTTGATTCTTGGGTAGAACTCCACTTCCTGCCGCCATCACTATCAACAGAACCACCAGAATACCTTCCAAAATAGTGACTCTTCTTTGATGCACCAATATATCCTTCTTCTGATGATGTTCCAACAACATCAGATGGGTCGTAAGAGGACTTAGATCGCTGTCGCTCTTTCTTGCTCTGCACAAAGTTCATTAGGTCCACTTCAATACGAGGAGTGTACTGTTTAAGGGCTCGTCGCAAGGAATTTTGTTCTTCAACCGATAAACTAAGAATGAAATTGAGGACCGCTATGGAATCAAAGTGTGAATAGACCGATATAATGCAAGTAATAGCAGCTTCCTTGAGCTTAGTATTTTTATCATGTACTAACGGTGTCAGCTTAGCAAGCCATAACTTCAAAATGCCAGTATTCCCAGAGCCTTCAGAGTTCATTGCATGCTTGTTAAATGAACTGAGGGCAAACTCAATAACAGCCAATTTGGCTTTTGGTGACCTCTGCTCATCTAGTGAACGGAGCAATGCTGGTAAAAGAATATCAACCCCATAAGTTTTGCTGACAATTTCCAAAGTTGTGGAGCAAGGTTGCCGACTAGCTCCTTGGGGTCAATTAATCGGGAGAAAACATGGGGTAAGATCCGTTCCATGTAACTCTCAAATGGCTTTCGGCAAGATGGAATAATATCTGCAAGTGTCGAGAGAGCTGCTTGTGCAACTTTATGATGCGGATCATCCAGATGCTGGAAAAACAACTTCATTACCTTCTCAAAATTCTGAATTACTTCTTGAACACCTTTTGGGCCCTGCTGCAGCAAAGAATGGAGGTAATTGAAAGCAGCAACCCTAGCATTCCAGTCAGAACTTGGACTAAGTCCCTCGCTCAATGCGTCGCTGAGAGATGCTGGACCTTCTACATAACTTGACACCTCTCCAAGTGAGAGTTGACTATCATCAAAACTCTTTCGCCTGCCCGCAGACATTCGTCCAGCCACATGCTTTCTCAAAAGTGGTCTCTGGAAGTTGGGGATGTGACTGCTATGTGAATCCCTGTAGTTTAAATCTTTGTAAGGTGTGTCCATATACTGCCTGTCTACATGTGGGTTCGCAAATCGCCTAGGTTCCCTAATGTCATTGTCCTCTTCAACTGAACCTCTTTCAGAAATCCTCTTTGTTGAATATGATGAAAATGTTGGCAAAGACTCGGCTGCCATATTATTCCGATATGATAGCTTAGCAGAATCTTTGGAAGCTTGAATTTGGGTAATAATATCAGACAAGACCAAGCCACCATTGCGGTTACTGCCTTTACCAATACCAGAAGCAGTTGATTCTGCTGTCAAAGAGTTTGTGAGATGATTAGAGGCTGGAACGGATGCAGGGAATGGTGGATCACGAGATGATGGAGGGTCAACTCCTGCACTAGGGGCAATAAGAGAGAAATTTAGCCGTTCACAAAACAATGTGAAGCTACAGTCCTCAATCATTTTGAAAACAAATTGAGTATTCTTTTTTAGAATGATTTATTGTTGCATTAAAGAAAAGGCTTGTATACTGAAAATGACAAATAATTTATGAGATTGAGTAAGAAAATTGACAGGCAAAGTCACTTGATACCTAGATCCAAACTTGATGAACGGAGAGCTGAAGGATTTTGTTTGTCGGATAATTCCAAACCTCTAAGCATGCTTTCAATTGCAGTGACCTTCTGCTTACTAGCGTGCAACACACTTTCCAGACTACGTTCAGTACCTTTACCAAGGGACTTTGCTTGTGAGAGCAAAAGACCAGAAGACAGAGATGTCCCAGAGGATAAACTTGAAGTTCTATCCATTGCAACAATAGCAGAAGTTCCATATCCAGGTACATGTGAAGCCGCAGATGCCTGAGGGGTAAATGATGTTTGAGCACTTCTATCACGGATGGAAGGAGATGCATGTCTCCTGTGCAAGCCTCCATCCTCTTCGTTAACAATCTGTGCCAAAAAATAAAGAACACATAAGGAAAATATGATCTAATCAGTGAAGTTATTAAGATAAATGCATTGGGTACACAAGAATATACCCGTTGAATAACAGGATCAAAGGACATAAATAAACGACGGGAACGCTCTGGCCAAGTTTTTGCAAACATTCTGTAGCACATCCTTGCAGTTGAGCGCACCTGCCAAGTTATATATATCAGGCACACTTCCAGAGCCTTCACAGACACATACTAAGAATTAATGGAAAATAAGGTGAGAGACAAAATAAGAAAAAGAAGTACAAACAACAGATGCATCATACAGAGGAACTGTATCGAAGAAACTTTCCTTATTTTATGACATATAACAACTCATCAAAGCTGATCATATAATATACATAGAACACTCATCCACTTCAAATCATTTTTTTCTAGGGTGTTGGAGCCTTACAGAGAAAACCAATGATTGAGAGAATAAAAGAAAAGTCCATAGACCAATAAAATACATCTCATGCTGAAATATATAGTATCATGATGAACCAAAGGAGATTGGCTAGAAGGAAGCTACACATACAAAACAACTGACTTCATCTCAAGCCAAGATTCATGCTCTTGCAATCCAAAATTCCTTCCATGGCAGCATTAACAAAAGATTATTCTAGAATCAAGATACAGTTCTGATCATTATTCCACCTAGATGAAACTTTCTATGTTCTTCCTCACATTCATTGAGAGAAAAGCTGCATTCATAGTTTCAGAAACACTGCCACGTCTTACCCTAACAGAGAAATGCAGCAAAGATCTAGTATTTAAAGGAAGACAGGACCATACAAGTATCAGTAATATACAAGAGATGCTCCATGAAAGAAGACAAGGGAAAAGAAAGTAACTAGTGAATATGGCAGAAAAGATTAGGCCAAAGTAGGAAATAAGGGGAAAATAAGTGCAAAACTTGGCAGGCCAAGGAAGCCAAAAACAGAAAAGAACATATAAAATGGTTGCTTCACACTGTGCACCCTCAAAACTGTGATTAGTCCTCTCACACAAAATGCTCCACACCAGACATAGCAGAGCCACATTCCATACAGGTCCATTTCTATGCTCTCCATGCCTCACATCCCAAGCAAGCACACAAAAGTGCAGTAAAGTTAATTACTTATCCTGCCATCTTCAACATCTCAAGTCTTTTGGGTCTAGCAACCATCTCCAACTTGACCCAGTTATTGTGCGGGAGAAAAAACCCAATTACTCCTACCATTTGACAGCTCCACCTGATGTAAGCTCCTCGATACAGCCAAGGATGTTAAAATTAAATGATTTGAACAATTCCTTCTCTTAGAGATGCTTGTTGTTAGCTAATTGAAATTATATCCTACCAGATGTATATTTACCCTCAGCCATTTGTGGTCTGCACTTTACATCATTTTGAAACTAAACTTCCACCTCTCTGAAGTTAGATTAGGCCAGTATCCACACAGTCCCTTCAATATATTTTCCTTTTTACTCATTCACAAAAAAATAGTTGAGGAAAACTTCATCAGAACAAAGTTTTTGCTTGTTGAAGCATGAAAGGCAAAGCAAAATCATAACGCAATAGCCTGACAAAACTGACAGACACGACAAACATACATGCATGCACAACATCAAAGATCTGAACACACATACCTCGCTCATTGCGTCTGCAACACAACATCTTATCAGATCTTCATAGAGATCAGCAGATCGCTGTATTTCAGGAGCATCGGGCCAATGTTCAAGTATCAATAGTGCATATTCGCAACATCTGCAATCCAAAGAGAGACATAACAGTGACCAAAATCAATTATATCCTAGACAAAAAATCGAATGCCAGACTTGGAGAACAAGTCGCATTGCCTTACCTTGCACGGAGTACTGCAGCGCGGTCATTCTTTGCACAATCAGCTATGCGAGGAAGCACACGAGCAACTTTACAGTTACGTAACATCTGAGAGGCCAAAAAGGAAATTGTGAGGGAGTAGCATTTAAAAGAATTTTTTTGCACGTAATAATAAAAATCCATTACCGTTTTTATGCAGTTATCTGCAGATTCTGCAATTACAAGTACAGTAATCACAACGAGCTTGAAAAGGGCCTGATTATCATAGCACAGAATTAACAGAACTCTTTGAGCATATTAGATTTGCAACAATCAGTGAAAGAAAAATGAAAGTAACTTACAGGAATGAACATCTCGGCACATGCCTCAAAATCTCCCAACAGGTCCTTCGATAAAAAGCATAATAGATGGCAAGCCTTGAAAACACAAACACACACACACTTAGCAACTATAAACCTTGAACTGGAGGATGAGGAGCTAATCTCTAAAGGAAGAGACCAAAGGAAGAAATCTATAAACCACCATCTATAGCAGAAGAAAATGCTGGCTGACCTGCTTCACTACGCTAGACCTTCGATCAGATAACTGTGTGTTTAGAGGGCCAACAAATTGCTTCAGAAGCCCCCGAAAACATGGGTAATCAGTAGCACCTGATATGAAGAAATCATTAACATCCCTTTCTTGAGGAAATTATTAAAAAAAAAACCTCAGTCTGTGTACTTTAGCATCCCCGAATGATCGGCAGAAGGGATTTTCCAACAATTTCAATCATTCAATTGCACATTCTACTAATTATAAGAAATAAGAAGATTTAACAGAATATCATAGATCAGGCTAACAATAATCTGATAGCATAATACTTTGGCAGGGAAAGAAGGATACAAGGAGAAAAAAGAAGGGCTACCTCCCAAAACAAGGCCTTCAACTCTCTGCATGGCAGCTATGCGGATAGTCCAATCCTTCTCTGGAACAAGGGTAGCCGCAATCTTCTCAAATTCCCTAATTAGCTCCTTTTCTGAGTAAACTTTAATTGGCTCTATGGGTTTCTCTGTGACATCACTCTCCGCTGCATAATGTGAAATAGCAACCATAGTGAACAACAATAATTCATGCTATAACAGTTTTCCTTACTTCGCCAAACAAGGACACTAGCTACAGTGTAGCTTGTATCAATATATACACAATTTTTTGCAACATCAAGACTTGAATTAAAGAAATTTTTTAATACCACAAAATATTTTAAAAAAAAATTAAAGATTTCATTTGATGCAATTATAGCGGATTCCAAGAATAAGAAATTACAAAAAACAATCTACGGGAATAAAAAAGAAATAAGTAAACAAATTCCTCGTTGGCCAAACAAATTAATCGACCATTTGCAACAACATGAGGATGAAAATGAAGGGAACGTGGCAGAGGATCATGGGATTCATTCATAAAAATAAAAAAAATAAAAAATAAAAACTTGTAGTAATTTTTACTGATAATCAAGAAAATCTTCATCCTAATGTTTATAATAATTCCTAAACTAAAGATACAACTAATTTTGATCAAACAGGTGAAGTGGCTTTGATACAATTGTTGTGAAGACTTTTGTTGAGATATAATAAAAGGCTCCATGCAAACACAAAGGCACAAAATAGCTATTTGGAAGCTGTTTCAAGCAAATTTAAGTTTTCCAACTTATTCTAATTAGAGGAGGGGATGAACATTAATTCTACACTCAATGTTCCAAATTGATGTGCTCCCTGGGGATGTTAAAGTTATTAATTTACCATGATTGGAGAAAGACAAAAACAGAAAATCGAGGATAGCAAGTATTAAATAACACAGAATCAAACGGACCATATTAATGTCTAGGATATCTTAACATCCACAGTATTTTAGATAAAAGAATGCTAACCTCCAAAAAGAGATATCTCCCTCGTGGAACTTTTGGCTTTTGGACTGCTTTTCTTGGGATGAAGGCTTGTGGGCTTCATCTCAACAGGAGCAAAGTTACCGCCAAGTCCATCTGAAGGGCGTACTTGTGGTTCAATCCTCTCTAGTCTGGCATTGATATCTTTCATCTGCAGTGATGTATTGTACTACCACGTTAAAAATAAAGCTATAGCTTCCTTTCTTTGGCAGGCAGTGGTAAGACATTCATTAATCAGAGAATAATTTCAATGAGTACTACATTACATCTAGATATGGTGGACATGAGCACTAAAGACCAAACTAGCCTACATTTGAAGATCCTAGCACCTAATAATATAGAAGAGAGAACTGCAGATTGGTTTTTGCTAAATCTTCACCATGGAATTAGGAAGATTATGGCGATGAAGCTCGTCACGGAATTGGGGCCCGGCCTGTGAGTACATCTCCTGAAAGACGAATAGTCGGATTAATGCGACTGAAAAGCAATGAAAAATAGTTAAGCTCGCAGAAACAATAACATGGGAACGACAATGCAACAACTTCCACTGACCTCGATGCATAATATAGCTGCTTCCCTAACACCAGGATTCGGGTCATTCAACATCTGCAAAATCTGGTTGAAGAAATTTTTCAATAATTAATTTATCTCCACCCAAAGAACTATTTATGCAAAAGGTGTAAGTTTGGAAAATCAGAAATGTTTTGGATCATACAGGAGGTAGAATAGCCCGCTGAAGAGGAAGCTCAGTAGATGCAAAAAGATTAATTGCAGATGTTACTGTTCGAGCAAACTCTTCCCGAACTCTCCAGCTTCTGTGCGTCCAGGCAAACGAGCCAGCTCTCTCAACAATGATTGTAGGCGAAGAAACCTGAATCACAAACACATTGATATAACCCCATATTTAATGTTTGTCCATTCTCTTTGCACACACAAACATGCAACTCATGAGCATGGTGTCATTGACTCCTAATGGAATTAGAGGCAAGAAAAAAATATAACAAATTCCACCCAAACATATACTCAATCAACACCAATCAAATACATTGCCACTACCCCGTGTCTAAATTATAAAGATTTTACAAGTCCTGTACTATTGTCCCTGCTGAGCTACAAAATTCAAGCGACCATCTACAACTACAACTGAGTGTTTGTGTTCTTTCACTAAATTAACAATGTATACGCAGGCCATTATCAAGATAAGTTATGCACAAAGAAACTCAGTCTAATTTTTAGAGAAGATTCGAGCCGCTCTACAAGGACAAGATGAAAAAGTATCTCTACTACAAAGAGAATGAACCGGTGCTTTTAGATCCCAGATTATTCATATTCTTCCAATGTCAACCTAAATTAATGCATGGTATTATGCTATTACGATTTCAACCCAAGGATAAAACAGTAATTCAATTGAGATCAATGAAAGAGAGTAATCAATCGTAATGACTTTTGATTCAAATTATTTAATTCTACTCAGAACAAATTCAGTAAATCTTTCTTTCAAAGTGAAAGATTAATTAAAACCAACAAAATTAACTAACAGTTTACTATTAAAAAAACATAATTAATTCTCTTAACTAGATAAAAAGTATCAAATTAATTACAGTTTAACCTTTTAACTAAATAAATAAAAATCCAACCATTTGTGAGTGTGTGCGTGTATAAAAACATTTCAAATTTGAAAAAAAAAAGTGAAAAGTAAGAAAAACCTCCATGAGAGTGAGCAAGAGGCGTCGAGCGGCGTCACGAACGGGCTGTTTACCGTCACCTAGGCGTTCAACAACAGCAGGAACAAGCGCATTGAAATGCAACTTAAAGTAGTCACCAGACAAAACAGCAGCAGAAGCCAACGCCTGTAAAGCACCTTGAGAAACCTTGAAATTGTTGTCTTTCAAAAGATCCAAGCAGCAATCGACAAGCGACGTCGTTTCGGACGAACTCAAACTCTTTCTACAAGCTTCAAGAAGTTGGTGTAGCCTCTCGACTCCTGCCATCCTCTCCTTCGTGTCCTTCGCGCGCGCCAGTTCCAGCGCCTCCTCCATTTTGAAGTCTCTTGATTGTCGGATCTGGTGCGGTTCGCTCAGATCTGACGACGAATTAACTGAATTTAACTTAATTTAGTTAATTATTGAGGATTAAACAAGATTAGCGAAGAGGCTGTGTTGGTGACAGCGAAGTAAAGAGAGGAAGATTTAGCGGAGGAGAAAGTGGTGGTTTAGAGAGAGTGAAGTAAAGTGGCTCCGCTGCTTTGACAGGCGGAGTAGGAGGAGACAGTGCGACGCTTTTTTTTTCTTTTCTTTCTCTCTTTTTCTCCCTGTCTCTCTCTCTCTCTAACTATAAAATGGTGGGGGTTGGAGTGGTTCCGGTTTTGCCACCAGTTTTGTGGTTAATTTACGGAATGTGCCACTGTGGGTTGGAGGAGTGGTTAGGGTGTGTTTGGAAACAAATTCTGAATTTTTAAAATAATTTTTTATTAATTTAAAGTGCTAATATTAAAAATAAATTTAAAATATATATATATATATATATTATTTTAATATATTTTAAAAAAATATTTTAAAAAACAATCATTATCACAATATTAAATACTACTTTAATGCGGCGAGAGGAAACAAGATAGATAATAAATCTATTATTTATAGATTTTGGGTATTATTAAACCCGCTCTAATTTAGTGAGTTAACTTGATGATCTTTGACATGAGATTCAAGCCTTATTTATTTACTGAAAAGTGTTTTTTTAAGTGGTTGTTTTTAAAAAATAAATTTCTGAAAAATAAATTATTTTTCAATATTTAGTAATGTTAAAAAAAAATGAGTTAGAAAGACTTTCCAATGTTTAGCTTAGTTATGAAAAACGAGTTTAAAAATAACGTATCAATGTTTTGAATTTTTTTTCAATTTTATTAAAATAATAAGGACAAAATCTTACAAATAAAAAAGTTGGAGGATGAAATTAAAAATAATTATTTAATACATTATTTTAAATAATATAAATAATAATTAAAATAATGAAGATCAAATCAAACATGTTTAAAAGTTGAAAGATGGTGAAATTTAAAAAAATATAATTTTATAAATTATTTTAAATAGCAATCAAAAGAATATGAATCATATACTATAGATAAAAATTTTAAATTAAAAAATAATAAGAGAAAAGCAAATAACAATAAATAAAATAAGGATTAAAATTTATGTAAAAATCAAATTCTAAAAATAAAATTGAAAAAAAATCAAAACTAAATATAGAGCAATAAAAAAATTATGAACCAAATTTAATATAATTAATAAATAACAAGATATTTCTGAGTTTTTCACAATTCCTAAAAAATATTGTCCTCCCAAAATAAAAGAAAAATGCTTTTGATTGAAAAATGTTTTTCGTTAACCAATTTTTCTAATGATAAATAAACATAAAAAATTTTGAAAAGTTATTTCCAGATAAAACAAACGAGCCCTAGTATAAGCTAGGTTTTATATCGAACTACATAGGAGTTGATCCTTCAAACTTGTCGATCAGTCAAAACCCAAGTGAAACCTAATTCGACTTTAAAAAAGTCAAAACGGTATTGTTTCAACTTAAAAAATAAATAAATTAAAATAATATTTTTTTATTAATACATATCAATTTAAAATTTATTTACCTAACTTGTGATCTGAAACTTGAAACTTGGGTCGGGTCATGAGACATACCATGTTTTATAGCATTGGTTTAATTTAGAGACATGATACAGGAACGAGAGCATAAGAAATATGCAGTTTTGTTATAAAAATTTAAAAACAATCCCAAGTTGTTATGTCATTTAGTCAAATAAATCTAGTAAAATTAAATGTCTCTCTAGCAATTTTTAAGATTAATTTGTTTATTAACTAATTTTTTTTTTTACAATCTTAAAAACACATCTTATATCAATTTTATATATTTTAAAATATGATTTTTTTTAGATATTGATTTCAATATTAGAGTTAAAAAATCCAAGACATATTGATGGGTAAGTAGTTTTCTTATACTACCATTTAAGTTAAACTAAGACCATGACTTTAATTTGCCTTCAAGGAATAAAGGAATAAGAACGTGATAAAACTTTCATAACTCTCATTCCCTTGAAAGCTATCTTTCAAGTTATATTTTGCTGTTTGGAAATGTGGTTGTAATTGTTTTTTAAAGTATTTTTTATGTTAAAATATATTAAAATATTATTTTTTTTATTTTTAAATTTTTTTTTTAAATCAGCATATTAAAATAATCTAAAATACACAAAATATTATTTTTTAACAAAAAAAATTGAATTTTTTAGGAATACAGTTTACACCGCGTTCCTTTTGTTTTTGTTTTTTTTTTTTTACTTTGAGGTTCATAATGTTTTTATTTTTTTTTCTCTTTATTGGAATATAATTTTAAGAAATTGTTTTAATGGTTAAAAAAGTTTACTCTCTCTTTTATTTTTTTAATTCAAATCTCAGAACTAACATTTAAAATATCTAAAATTCCTTTAAATATATCAGATCGGTAAGAAAAAATGTTTTTTTTTAAATCATTCAAAGAAAATTTAATTTTAGTTTCTGTTGATACACAAAGAAATCCGACAATAAAAACTTTGCTGGAATATACACATTGCTAGTATTGTGCCAAATCACATGCCTTATGTTACCTGAATTAATAAACCATCCGCTATTATTTTTTCATGGACAGAGTTTATAGTTGCTCATGACCACTATGAAAGAACACTCGGCTAGCATGCCTTTTCTCTACTAGCCGATGGTCTGAATAAGTTTTGCCCGGCCGGCCGCATGTTACCTTATGCTTTTTTTTTTTTTTTTCCCCGGTGGCATGGGGTCATCAAGGTATTTAACTAATGTTACTCGTATAGTTTTAAAATCTTTTTGGGGTTGATTTGTGACTGGAATTGAGCTGAATTTAAAAATAATAAAGGAGTGCAAGAACTTGAACAATTCGATCAAAAATTCTGGTTGGCTCAACAATAACTAGACAAAAACTTGATTATAACCTATTGATAATCTATTTTTTTAACAAAAAAAATATCGTTTTGTTTAATAAAAAAAGTTGAAGTCGATCCAGGATGATGACCCGTAACTTGGATCTTGAATTAGATCGACCGGCGAACTGAGTTTAAAAAACATGATTGCATAAGATGATTACGTGGGACTACAACAATTTTTTTTGTAATGATAAGGAATTATACCTAAGAAATTGTTTGTTCACGGGTCAATTAATCAATCATACAACGTTAGTTAAATTAAAAGAGTTTTGTGGGGAGATAAGCTTCGAAAAGGGGATCATTGATGCAAACACAAACAAATATAAAGCTAACTTCATGACAAAGCCAAGCCACCAAACCTCTCCTAGACATAGCTTAAGAGAAAGCATGTAAAAAGCAAAAGGGAGGTGTCCACTTCGGCCCTTTTCTATTAATTACCATTTCACCTAGGTTTGCTAAACTAGTTGGAATTAATTTAAATTTAAAGGGTTTCAAGCCTGATCTTTACAGGTTGGCTCCGAAGGGTTTTCGCTGTGTAGATCAGAATGTTCCCTAGCTTATGGTACAATTACTTGATTGTTTTCGCTCAAAAGAGTATTTGATTGTTTGAAAGTCTGGTTGCGGTTGTTTTTTAAAGTGTTTTTTATATTGAAATGTATCAAAATAATTATTTTTATTTTTAAAAAATTATTTTTAAGATCAGCACATCAAAACAATTTAAAACATTAAAAAAATTATTGCTTTGCAAACAACCCCTTGGCTCAATTTGACAAGTAAATGTCTATGTTTGGGCAAGTAAAAAAACCCAGTTTTTTAACCAAATCAATGTCGCTTCATGTTTTTTTAAGCCAAAACTTGGAGTGGTTGAGTTAACTCATTCAACCTAAGACCCGGTTCTTGAATCGGTTCAATGTATCAATTGCTTTCAAATACTCTAAAAAAGCAGGGAGGATGCCTTTTATCATCTTTTAAATCCTTGACAGATGGGGCAGGCTTAGTATAATATCACATAGTTAATTAGGTCTGTATGAGTTATATGAGATTAAATATCTAATTAAATCACCATAATTTTATTAGATAGTTCTTAAAAAAATAAAATAAATGACACCTGAGTTTGCATGAGTTGTAAATCCCGAAAAGAATGAATTGAGCTAATTGCTCTTATAGCTTCCTTTTGTGCCAGTTTTGGCAGCCATGCTGACTCGATGTTTTTTTAGTAATAAAAATGAGAAGATTCATAAATTATTCCATACTTTATGATAGGAAATATTATGTCCATATCAAACCTATCTTTTATTTACAAAGATCTCAGTATATCTATATTAAAATTTAGAAAGTTTTTAAAAATCTTAACCTACACCCGATTAATTATATCTATTTATTAGATTTTTTGATATGTTATTATATATTCATGTATCTAATTTTAATGAATTGGATGGGTTAAATAATGCAAATATTATAAAATAAGTTAAATTTTTAAACACACATAATGGATGCATGATTATAATGTAACTAAACCAATTAATATGATGATCCATTTACTTATTTTACTCTATTCTCGGATTGTGATCCTATAAATTTTAAAAATGTTATAAAAAATAAATTAGAAAAAGACTATTGATGATAAAATTGATGTTATTAAAAAAACAATACTCTAGAATTGACATAGCTTTCAAAAGCACAAAAAATTACAAGTGTAAAATGGATGTATAAGACAATGTCAAAGACAATTTTTTTTATTATTATTAACGTGGATGCTCGAGTCAGCTTGCATGCACCTCAATTAATCCCTCAGCCCTAAAATATCAAAGACAAATTCTTTATTGTTAAATTGAGTGAGAGTTTGTTAAATAAAATTCTAGTTAATGAAGGAATTCTTAATGAAATTTTTTTTATGTTTTACTAGTAAACTAGAATTTTTATTTAAATATTGATAAATCCTTATTATATTATATTATGATAATTAAAGTAGCAAATCTCCGTGTAAATATAAAAGCCAATGCATCCAAAAATTAAAAATAAAAAGCATGCTGATACGAAGCATGTTAACAGGTGTGCTGATGTGAGGGGAAATTAATCAAATAAAGCATGGCAGTGACCTCTGCCTGATTTGTTCAAAGTATATGCAACTGTGGCTCCTAGAGGAGGAGGAGGAGATTCAGCTCACAGGTTCCATCAAGCTCGCTTGATCGCCCGGTGGCCGTCGATCAGGCATGATTATGGACTGGAAAAGACTTCTTCCTCCAAGTTCTTGAAGGGTTCAAGTTAACATTCACGTCCAGTATATATAGCGCCTCTAGTACTGATGTTCTAACATGAAATGCAGAGTTTAAGGGAATATCTTCTTTTTAAACAACAGATCACAAATAAATGGTTAGACTGCAGCTCGTCTTCTTTCTGATCTCCAGTTTTTAGGGAAGTGGATTTTTGAACCTGCTACTGCATATATAAGCCAAACCATGTAAACTGGCTAGCAAATTTCCTGAAAATTGAAATATTCTGTTGGTATTTTTCAATGCATGCAGAATACTTTCGTTAAAAACTTGTTCGTTGGGGTTTTTTGATTTATACGTAATGTGTTTGAAACCATGTTTTTTTCTAATTATAATTTTAAAAGTGTTTATTAATCAAAACATCATAGTTTTATATGGATGTCATCAAAAACTTTTCTTTGAAATCTTGATTATAAAAAAAGTATAATTTATAATATTTGTTTAAAATTTAATTTTTAAAATCACAGCTCCAGAAATGATCACAAATCTAAGCACGAAATCTGAAATCTCGACGGAAGGTTATACGAGAAACTGTGTTGCAACTACTCAAATTTTAACATTTTATAGAAGAGGGAGTAGTGATCGGTGAGTATAATAATTAAAAAAAAAGAAGAAAAGATTGTTATTGCAATAATAAAAATTAAAAAGCTCTGAAAATAAAAGGTAGTGTTTCTGTACAGAGATCGATAAAGGAGAAGCCAGTGCGTGCGTGAGTGCTTGTGGGTGGATTCACTTGAGTTTGGCAAAAAAAACATCACAGAGTACGAACAACACTGAAAACAATGCTTGCACTAAGGCCCGTTTGTTTGCAGGAAAGTAGTTTTTTTTTAGAAAGTGAATTCTGGAGAAAGTGAATTCCGAGAAAGTGAATTCCGAGAAAGTATTTTCCGATATTTGGTAGTGTAATGAAAAATAAGTTGGAAAACACTTTCCAAGTGTTTGGTTATGTTATGGAAAATGAGCTGGAAAATAACTTATTAATGTTTTATTTTTTCAAGTTTATTAAAATAATGAGGAACAAATCTTACAAATTAAAATGTTGAATGAGAATGAAATTGAAAAAAAATATAATTTCATAAATTATCTCAAATAAAATAAATAATAATCAAAATAATAGAGATCAAATCTAAAAAATTAAAAAAAATGAAAGGTGAAGAAATTAAAATAATATTAATTAACATTTCATAAATTATTTCAAATAAAATAAGTAAAAATCAAAAGAATGAGGACCAAATTTGATAGATAAAAAATTTCAATAAAAAAAATGATAAGGAAAAAGCAAATAACAATTATAAAAATAAGGACCAAAATTAATATAAAAATTAAATTTTAAGAGATGAAATTGAAAAATAAATATTCAAAACAAATTATATATAGCAATCAAAAGTTTGAGGATCAAATTTGATATAATCAAGCAAATAATGACATTTCTAAATTTTTCACAACTTTCGGAAAGTGTTTTCCGCCCAAATTTTTCAGGAAAACACTTTCCCGAAAACCAAGCCAAATTTTGCTTTGATCGGAAAGTGTTTTCCGTTGACCAATTTTTCCAATGGCAAACAAACACATGAAAGTTTGGAAAGTTATTTCCGGAAACCACTTTCCGGAAAAACAAACATGCCAAAAGGGAAAACACTTTCCTAGAAACCAAACCAAATTTTTCTTTGACAGAAAAGTGTTTTCCGTTGACCGAAAAGTGTTTCCGTTGACCGGAAAGTGTTTTCCGTTGACCAACTTTCCTAATGGCAAACAAACACAGGAAAGTTTGGAAAGTGGTTTCCCAGAAAATGAATTCCGGGAAACAAACATGGCCTAAATGAAAATGAAATGGTACATATCAAAATTTGTGACAATGCATCTTTGCATTCTGAAATATGAACGAGTAAAATAATCGTTTAACCAAATTTAAAAAAATTAAAATTAATAAAACACATTAACTCAGGATATCCAACTAAAAAAATTGATAAGAGATTTTTTTTAAAAATCGACCGGTGGTTCAGCAAACCGCCTACATCCACGGGAGAAGCCATTGCATTATATAGGGAGAGTACAAGATTTACAACAATAGAGGAGGAGGAATCATCCCCTCTTTGGCAACTCTCAACCTCACTCTATTTCTCTCTTCTTAGTGCCGCAATGGCAGTTTACTACGGGCCGCCTTGGCAGCCCACTCTCTCCTACATTTCTCACATCTTTGGCTTTACTTTCCTTCTCTTAACTCTCTCATTTTGCTCTCTAACATATGCCTCTATTTATAGGCATCCATGGCAGCTCCTCTTACTCTTTTGTCAATAATGGTGGTCGCCAAACTTACCAAACTTTGACATTAGACAATGGTTGTTGGCCGCCACCAACAACCCACCATTGCAGCCATCTTTTTTGACAATGGTGGCCGCTGCAATTGTCAATGGTTGTTGCACATTAATGGCAACCAACCTAACAATCACCCCCTTTGCCATTCATGTGGGGCAACTGTCCTCTTGCTTCTTCAAAGACAGGCTTGCATCTTGCAGCTCTTCCAAGCTTACCATTCGAGAGCGTTTGTGGCCAAGTTTACAGGTACTTGCCAAACCTTTCAATCACGTAGTCACCTAAGCACCCCTTTGCTCACTCCAAAGGATCACTTCAACCGGATGGTTTGTCACATCTCATCGAAGAGTGTTAACGCTTGTCTCTCGGAACAACATTCCCTTCAAGCATATCAACCATGCTTGGCCCGGAATGATTTATCAAGCCTTACACCAAGGCTTACAACACCCCCTCAAACGGATATTTCCAAGTGCGATAGTCATTGAGTATTTTAATGTGATCTCGAGCTCACCACTCTTCCAAGAGTCTACTCATCCCGGAGTTGCGTCGCCCCTCTGTTCCTCCCTAGGAACCACGCCTTACTTCTCCGTGAGTCTCCCGCTCTTAGTCTCAAGAGTCCAGGTAGCTCTCCACCTTTAACCATGGGGGCGCCCATTAAAGGTTGATCCATCTCTGTCTTCATACTCGAGTATTACAATGCCATTACCGAGCTCACCACCTTGACAAGAGTTAACTTGTTCCCGGAACTCCGCGCATGCCCTCTCGCTCCTACTTAGCAGCGTCGCGTCTTAATGCTCCACAAGTCATCCACTTATTATCCAAGGCAAATGTCTTCTAGCTCATTGATCTTTAGCATGGGGGCAATATCCATGAAGTCAATCCCGCATTTGTCTCTATACTCATCATAGCCTCTTCATTGGCTATACACTTGTCCACTTATACCACCCATCACATTGGCTCGAGGCATTCTGTAATTGGGCTCCTATCATGGCCCTCACACCTTCCATCCGAGGTGTCTCCGCCGTCGTCATGAGACGGTCTGAACTTGGACTCATATCATGGTCCTCACACCTTCTCCTGAGGTGTCTTCGCCCGTTGTTATGGGGCGGTCTTATCTTGGATTCATGTCATGGTCCTCACACCTTCCATCCGAGGTGTCTCTCGCTCGTCGTCATGAGACGGTCCGAACTTGGACTCATATCATGGTTCGCACACCTTCTCCCGAGGTGTCTCCGTCTCGTCGTCATGAGACGGTCCGAACTTGGGCTAGTTTCATGGCCCACACACCTTCTCGCCCGAGGTGTCTTCGCCCGTCATGAAGCGGTCATATCCTCCTTCATCGGGGGATATCTCCAAGTGACTCTAAGATTCTCTACCACCATGTGGACTTGGGAGAGATCACCGCCACCGATCACATAGAAAGAGAGAGTTGCGGTGCACTCTTCGCAATCCTCCATCTCATTTTCTATGTTTGGAGCTTCTATGCCTTTCGCTTGATAGCTCCACCCACACCAACTCTCTTTGGTGTTTTCGCCTTTCATCGGCGGTCGCACCCCCTTAATTAGGTGCTTCGCAATAGCTCATCTTTCCATCCTTGCATGCATTGGAAAGGTCCTCGCTTGTTGCCTTTATCAAGAGCACAAGAGACTTCTTGTTGTACAACTTTTTTTTTTTCACACAGTCTCGCTTCCGAGCTTCATCTAGGAACTCTTCTTCTCCTTGCACCTGTTGTCTCATTACGGTACCTCGTTGGATCCTTCGGGTACTCCGCACAATCTCCGTGTGCTCTCGTGCAATTTCGGTTCTCCGGATTTCTCCCTATTTTTTGCTTTTATGTTTGAGCAGCTCATCCTGTCACAACATTTATCCAAGTCAAAATAGGGTGCCAATCTTTATCCCTTGTTGTATTTCTCTTCCATTATCGGGGTCTTCATTAATTCTCCCTTCGAGAAATTACGATCACCGAATCTAACTTCTTTGGAGAAATCACCACTCCATCGGATCCTTGAACATACGGAACCCAACTGTTCCTTTGTGCCGTCATCTTGCTAGTCTTCAACAGTTTCATTACAAACCGTTACATATACAAAAATAGATCTGTGTGGATGATCCTTCAACTAAGCAAGTTCCCGGGAAAGATTTGGAGGGGTCACACCGGTCCCGCTTTAAAACCCAATCTCCTAGACAGAACTTCTTAGAACGTATCTATCCACCGTACACGCCTTTTCGTATATACAACCATTTGCTAGCTTTGTTGCATTTGTCCTTTACAAGTGATCTCGGGGTATCCCGGTTTTATACCCGATTTCTCAACATCCGGCGAGACTACCAGTTCTTAGATTCGTCAAGATTGGTCTTCATCAATTTCCACTCTCCACCTCAAATCGTCCACATGATCGGGTGTCCGAGTATCCCAATTTTGCCTTCCTTCAAGGCAATTAAAATTTCTCCCCACTTAGCAGTTCAAGACATGTAATTGGGCAAACATGTGTACTTTCTCCTTCTTCATCTCCATCGACCACCATGATGACCTTCGATGCCTCTTCATCGGGCAATCTCTTTCAATAATTCACCACCACCATTTTCAGTCTCAATCTCAATGATCGGATCATACCATTGCATTCGGAACGATCAAATTAGCTGGAAACAAGTCCGAAATCGTCCAAATCGCATTTCGACGGCTAAGATTTGATCAAAACAATTTTGGCTCGATGAACGGCTCGGATTCAATCTCGATCCAGTTGCACATAGGATCAGCTACGCTGGATCCTATCCCTCGGCTCGCGGCTCGGCTCCAACTCGGCTCGGCTCGCGGGCCGATGACGTGGCGTGTGGTCCCACCGTGCCGACGTGGCCGCCGACATGGCATGCTACCGTACATGCCGATGTCACAATTACATCGGGATGACGTCATCCCTGACATGTCTACTGTACATGCTGACATCATCTTTATCCGGGTCAGTCACATGGGTCGGGTCAACTGGTATTCGGGTCGGGTCAACCCCATCCGGGTGAAGAAGACGCGTGGAGAGTGATGGAGAGTGCGGCCATGTCCGACGTCCGATTTTGACGCCGTTTTCACCGGTGTCTTCGTCTCTTCCTCCTCTACATGGTGGTATGGTCAAAAAACAATTTTGACAACTTTTATTTTTGAGCAAAAATCAAACACCACTTCAAACCATCAGCTCTGATACCAATTGTAGGGAATTCCGACCGGTGATGTTCGATATTTGCCCATTGGAGGCTAAGCACACCGACACAATATTTAACGTGGTTCAAAGAAACCGCCTACATCCACGGGAGAAGCCATTGCATTATATAGGGAGAGTACAAGATTTACAACAATAGAGGAGGAGGAATCATCCCCTCTTTGGCAACTCTCAACCTCACTCTATTTCTCTCTTCTTAGTGCAGCAATGGCAGCTACGGGCTGCCTTGGCGCCCACTCTCTCCTACATTTCTCACATCTTTGGCTTTACTTTCCTTCTCTTAACTCTCTCATTTTGCTCTCTAACATATGCCTCTATTTATAGGCATCCATGGCAGCTCCTCTTACTCTTTTGTCAATAATGGTGGTCTGCCAAACTTACCAAACTTTGACATTAGACAATGGTTGTTGGCCGCCACCAACAACCCACCATTGCGACCATCTTTTTTGACAATGGTGGTGCTTAATTGTCAATGGTTGTTGCACATTAATGGCAACCAACCTAACAATAATGTCGTTAAATTCAATCAAGTGATTCGATCTTGAATCTGTCAACTCGACTCTTTACTTAGCTCGAGTTTTAAACTAAAACAAGTGAAAACTTATCTAAAGTGAATCGTTCAATTTAATGGGTCTAAAACCAACTTGAATGACTGGTAAAAATATGATATAGCTTTACAAAAAAAAAACTTTAAGACGATAATTTGAAGTGATCGTCCCATTTTGGAGCTAGTTTGCCCCTACTTTCTTTGTTGCTTGTAGCCTCTAGTTTTTTGAGTACCAAATCTCCAAACTTGAATATTCTATTCTTGACCTTGGCGTTGTGATACTGGGTAGCTCTAAGCATATAGGCTTCATTTTTAATTGCAGTCGTCAAATGGAGAAGTATGTGTTATTGGTTGTGTGGGGGCTGAAGTATTTGCTATGATAGAAAGATTAGTAACTCGTTTTATTCCAAAAGTGTCCTAATTATATGCCATTGATAATGATAATTAAATGAAAGCATTTAAACAATAAAGCTATATATGACTTTTTATAAATGTTCCCACAAACAATGCCATTAATGATGTTTTAAAATCCAAGATATGTAAATAACAAGTTATTTAGTGTTTTGGTGGTTAATCAATATGTTCAAGTATTTGGATTTCATCTCTTTCGTCTCAAGAATTCTAGACTTATGGTAAAGCTTAAATACCTACAAAAACAGTTTCAATTAGAAGGACTTAAAGATCATCCGATGATAAAGTCAGTATTTATGGGAAAGACAATAAATGTCTTAAAAGAGCTTTAAATTCAAGGAACAAAGATATTTGTTATTGAGTTTTTAAGTAGGTTAATGCTTTGAAATCTATTAGAGTTTATCTTACGAGAGAAAAAGTTATTAACTCTTACCTGGATGGTTCATGAGTATTTATACCTCATGAACCTTGTTGTTTTAAGAAAAGGGAAGGACTAGAAAGTCTTATGCTTTCGGCGGCATTAATAAGAGATAAATATTTATTACATATATGAAGGAGAATGGTAGGTCTCTTAAGAGACTTTATATACACCTATAAGTATAGGAAAATCATTACATTAATACGAACAATTATTTTAGATAAAGAGAATGACGGTTTATCATACATTCAAAACTTTTATTTTAGGGGATTATCTAGGATTATGCACATTGTCTTAAAACTTGATAATGGTTGAATTTAAATGCTTTGGGTCTGACATTATTTAATAAACTAAAACTGCTCAGTTTTTTACTGTTGCATCCACAGTAAAAGCTGAGCTGTCTTTTCTTCTTCTTTTTTTCATTTTTTTTCATGTTTTATGCCTTTCGGTTTTTTTTTTGCTTTTTTCTTTGTTTTTTTTCTTTTAATAAATTTTTTTTGTTTAATTTACTTTGTTAATGTTAATTTTTTTTATTTAGTTATCAGACTTTCATAACATGGATCCCGGATTTGACAGGTTAACCTGGTTTGACAAGTTAACCCCGAATTTTTTTTTTTGCTTTTTTTTTCGTTTAGTTTAGTTTGTTAATGTTAAATTTCTTTCTATTTAATTGTCAGACTTTCATGACACGTATCCCGGGTTTGACGAATTAACCTGGTTTTGGACTGCACAGTGCAGTCCACAGTGCAAAGGCTGAGCTGTCTTTTTATTTTATTTTTTTTTGTTTTTATTTTTTTTGTTTTTTATGCCTTTCAGGTATTTTTTTTTCTTTTTTCTTTGTTTTTTTTCTTTTAGTGAATTTTTTTTGTTTAATTTAGTTTGTTAATGTTAATTTTTTTATTTAGTTATCAGACTTTCATGACATGGATCTCAGGTTTGACGGGTTAACCTGGTTTGACGAGTTAACCTGGATTTTTTTTTTGCTTTTTTTTCGTTTTAATTAATTTTTTTCGTTTAGTTTAGTTTGTTAATGTTAAATTTCTTTCTATTTAATTATCGGACCTTTATGACACGTATCCGGGTTTGACGGGTTAGCCCATTTAATTCTGGGTTAACCCGTCAATTTTTTTTTTCTATTTAGTTATAAAACTTTCATGACGAGAATCTCAAGTTTGACGGGTTAACCTGGTTTGAAGGGTTAACCCAGTTAATTTAGATTTTTTTTCTTTTTCTTCATTAGTTTTTTTTCTTCCTGTAGGTTTTTTTCTTTGTTTTTTCTTTTTAATTAATCTATTTAATTATCACACTTTTATGACACGATTTTGCAGTCAGACCAACATCCAGGGCTCTTGGGTTTGATGTTGCAGCCAGACTCACTTAAACTTGAGTCATGTAAGTTTAATATTATTATTAATATTATAAATATTACTCTTGGGTCAAGCGTTGCAGCTAGACCCAAGGCTCTTGAGTACATCTTTGCAGAAAGACCTAACACTCTTAGATTTTAGCCTTTTTTGATATTTTTTATGCAAGAAAAAAAAAATTAACCCATGGCGTATGCCTTTAGTTTTTTTTTTGCCTTTTTTTTGTTTTTTAATTAATTTTTTAAATTTAGTTTCTTAGTATTAAATTTTTTTCTATTTAATTATCAGACTTTCATGACACGGATACCAGGTTTGACGGGTTAACCAAGTTGATTCAGATTTTTTTTCTTTTTCTCCATTAGTTTTTTTCTTCCAATTTCATCTTTTAATATTGTATGCAGTCCATAGTGAAAAGGTTGATGTCTTTTTTTTTCTTTTTATGCCTATCACTGTGGACTGTACAATGCAGTCTACGGTGAAAATGCTGATGCTTTTTTTTTTTATTATTATTTTTAATTAATTTTTTTAATTTAGTTCGTGAATATTAAATTTTTTTCTATTTAGTTATCAGATTTTACATGGATTCCTGGTTTGACGAGTTAACCCGATTAATTCAATTTTTTTTTCTTTTTCTTCATTAGTTTTTTTCTTCTCATAGGTTTTTTCTTTTCTTTTTTCTTTTTAATTAATTTTTTTTGTTTAATTTAGTTCATTAATATTAAATTTTTTTCTATTTAGTTATCAGCTAATGCCTTTAATTTTTTTTTGTTTTTGCTTTTTTGTCGTTTTTATGCCTTTGACTGGAAAAAAGCTGATGCCTTCTGTTTGTTTTTTTTTTTTAATTAAATTTTTTAATTTTAATTTGGTTTGTTAATATTAATTTTTTTTCTATTTAGTTTTCAAACTTTCATGACACGGATTCCGGGTTTGAAAGGTTAACCTGGTTTGATGGGTTAACCTAGTTAATTCTGGGTAACCCGTCAATTTTTTTTTTCTATTTAGTTATCAAACTTTCACGACACGAATCTAAGGTTTGACGGGTTAACCCAGCTTAATTCGAGATTTTTTTTTCTTTTTCTTCATTAGTTTTTTTGCTTTCTGTTGGTTTTTTTTCTTTGTTTTATTCTTTTTAATTAATCTTTGTAATTATCACACTTTTATGACACTATCTTACAGCCAGACCCACATCTAAGACTACCAGACCCACTTAAACTTGGGTCATGCAAGTTTAATGTTATTATTAATATTATAAATATTACTTTGGGGTCAGGCGTTGCAGTCAAACCCAAGACTTTTGGTTATAACTTTGCAGAAATACCTAACACTTTTAGATCTTAGATTTTTTGATATTTTTTATGAAAAAACAATTGACCCGCGGCATCGCGCGGGTCATGTAACTACTATTTGCTAGATCTATGCTACCTTGGGGTTAGCTGACTGTCAAGGCTATATAGGTTTGACATGTTTGTCAGATTCACGCTAGTATCTTGAGCTTGACTGACTGCTAGGGTTATACTTTTTAATTAGGTTTGATATGGTTGGCTATTAAGTCCAAGCTCTTTAAGTCTGATATATTTATTAGATCCAATTAGATTTGGCCGACTATCAAACCTAAGTTCTTTATGCTTCATATATTTGTTAGACCTAAAAATCTTAACCAAATTTTTAACTCATCACACACGTAGTAATACAATCAAACAATAGTACAGGGAGCTTGACAACATTATGACAAGGAGAATTTCCCATTTTCAAGCATAATCACTCATAGGTTGCGTGAATTTGGTATTTGATTACACGGTTTCACCAAACGAATGAATTATCATCCATGTAAAAAATCTATAGCAACATAGAAGAGCATCTAGATCTATCAAGAAAGTCATATTCAGAAGATCAAAATGTCTTCCAAACATGAGTGCGAAAATTGGTTCTCGACAGAAAAATACAAGAAGAGAATGATACCTGAGGTTGAATCTTCTCTCCCTCTTGCAACTTCAGTGCACAGGGAACAGACAGATGCTATCATTACATCGAACATCAGGTTTTTTGTCATATTCTTTGCTAATTTCTATGAACCCACAAAACCATTTAATTTCCATGAGTAAACGAAAACTCCTTTCTATGATTGGTGGGGACAATTGCTAGAAAATCCCAAGTCCATTGTCCACCGGTGGGACAATAAAGTGAACTAGAGTTCTTCGAAAGTCAAGAAAACGAACTTTTAAGCCATTAAAATTAAGCCGTGACAAGAGGTTGAAGATTCGAACTCAAAACCTTTTAAGAAGAGCAGTACATATTGACTTTTTAACTATAATAAATACCACTCCCTCCAAGAAAGAACAAAACAGACAATGCAAATTATTAAAGACATAAATATATCTAAACAATTTTGCATTATCTAAAATCAGACAAGCTGTAAAAAGTTTCACTACAGGAAACGTGCCTGGAACGGTTCCCTCCGAGCTTGTCTCAGTTCATGTTTTATATTTAACAGAAGAGTAGTTGATTATGTAATTAAAAAATCCGGGTTGACTCATTATCCAATAATCTTGTAATAAACTCATTGATTTTTAGTAATTTTATTTTAAACAAGTTTAAAAACCTAAATTAAATAAGATAAATTCACTTGATACATAACCTGGATCTTATCCTAAATTAACTTTCAAATTAAGTTTAATAACTATAATATATGGAGTACTGGAAATATAAGGAGATTACAGAAAATTATTACCGAATAAACATCCAACAGTTACATAACAAAAAAAAAAAAACACAGATAGAAATCTTATCACATTACTAAATCCCTTGAATTATTTGTCTAATAGCTTGCCTGCAGTGATGACACAATTGAATCGATCAGAGTTCCAATTTAACTAGGACCGAAAACAGGCATACGATGATAACTTTAGAGCTTGGCATCCAGGGCCATGATGGTGCTAAGGTTCATCGGGTTCATGTACTCGGTAGTCCCTGTCATCAGCTGCTGCACAAGGACTCGGTTAGCCCTTTCTGTTGGATGGAAAGCATCCCAGAATACATAGACGTTCCTGTTGGGACACAGGTTCGAAACCACTGTGCATAATCCGAGTCCATTGTACAGACCTTGGCCACAGCACGCTACCTTTGATGTAACAAAGCCTGCACCAGCAATTGCCAGGAAATATCAGATATTGCAGAATTAACATTAATTTGATTAGCTGATTTAGAACATTTACAGTGGGCTTCCAAAGAAACATAGTTATTAAAACTAACCCAACCCAGCAGAGATTTAGAACCTGATCCGGCGGATTTTTTTTCCAAACAGTTTTGAAGTTGACTTGTTTAAATTTGGATCAGCTAATGAATTAACTTATAATCTAATTGAACCGACTCCATTAAGATCCAAGGATATTTTAAAACTTTTTTTCTAAAATAAAAGTGATTTGAGTATAAAACGACAATGTTTTAGTTTTTTTTATAAATAAAACTATGTTGTTTTAGAATAGATTTGGGCTGACCGGCAAACTTGTAATCTATAAAGAAGTGAAGAACTTGTTCGTATAAGAAAAATCAAGTTAGCGGCATCAAACAAACCAAATCTTTGGGGACTATTGATCAAGTCAGCATTCATTGCAAATGCATTAGCAGTAATGAAAACATCAGAGCCTAATTCTCTGTTGAGATTCTGAAGCATTTGGAAGAGCTGAGGATTAAATATCTGCGCAGCTCTTTGCGGCTCCGGTGCACATTCTCCGTTCGTGCTTCCAGACATGGCTAACTCCGCAGGAACACAACCCAATGGTCCAGTTCCAGTCACCAGGATCCTTCTGCCCCCCAAATCATACAGCCTCTGCAAAAGAAATAAAAAGAAAACCATGAAGCCAAAATCAAGACAAGCAAACACCTAATTAATAACACAACCTAGATTTTACAGAGTCGGGCTAGTCCCCGCACTGAAAGAGAATAAAAAATGAAGGAACTATGAGAATGATCACCATGAGGAGTTTCCTATACTCTGAGACAAGAAACCGGCAATAATCGGGAAGGGAGAATTGTCTTCTTCTAGGTGCGAATGGTGTCAAGAAATAGTTGTTAACGAAGTCATTACCACCAAGTGTTATAAGGACTAGGGCATTATTCACTAACTGCTGTGTCCGGTCTGCTCCTATAATTGCACTGACTCGTTGCTGGTATTCTTCAAACAGCTGAAATTGCCTGAACATTCTTAATATGTTTACCTGCAAAATGAAAATTTGAAAATTTTGCTTCACTAATTGATACTTAAAATCAATTCTTTAGCTAATTGTAACATGGAAAATTGCTCATCTTTCTATATTTTTTTTTAAAAAAAAAATTATTATGCACAGTACGTACAAAAGTTGTTAAAGCTGGTTTGGCTCCATAGGTTGATTCACAAACCCAGGATTCGAGGGATCAACTATGTACAAGTTATCAGCAGAAAAGGGTAAAAAATGTGCTCAGAGGAAGAGTCTGAGAGGCTACAAATTGCTCATATCTAAACCCCAAGTAAACGTCAAGATCATGTTGCAACTTGAAAGCAAACTTAATTATTAATGAAGGGGACAGGGACCAACTGCTTCTTAAAAGTTGTCAAAAAAGGGTTGTAGTTCCATAAGTGTTGTCACATGCGCGCCAAGGCTCGTGGTGTGTCAAGATATAGAGACATGTAGTGAAATTTGCTTGAGCTCAGTATTGAACTTACAAATTGAATTCCGGTGTCATTGAGGATTCCAATTCCGGCAGAAGCAAAGTTGGCACCATTGAGTAGTCTTTGTCCATTGAGTTCTGGACTTAAGTATGGCAATGTTGGCTCTAAACCCATTGACTGACCTAAGCACGTACATACAACAATATATAATATCATGTGTTAAATTAAGAAAGAAATTAATGCATCATTGCTTACAGTACATGACACATGCAAAGATTTGGAAACTCACTGATGATATCAGGGAAGTTGAAGCCATTAGAGAAGCGGCCAGTTGGTCTGTGGGTTGGATAATCAATGCCATAAGGTGGAGAATCAGCACGAGCAGTAGTGGCCAAGTAATTGTTGTTGCCACTGTCAACAAGTGAGTCACCAAACACAAAGAAAGCACGAGTTGCCTCTGCTTGAGGTACAATTGTTGCAACCATTGCCATTGCTAGGGCAACAGTCAGGGTGGTGATGAGAAAAATCCTAGGAATTGACATGGAGACGAATTAATAATGTGAGCACGTACCGAGTGTCTCTCCCTCTCTCAGCTTTTTTCCCCTCTCAAGTACCTATGTCTCTATGGGAAGAGTGGACGATAAGATCGATACAGATTTGGTTGATATATATAAGGGTTTTTAGCTGTGAATTTTTTTCCCTTTTTTCCTTTTCTTTTTGTTCAAAATTACACTTATTAATTAGGCTAGCTAGTGCGCCTCAATGCCTTCATTTGGGATCAGATCAGGTAGGGACCAAACGAAGGTAACTATCAACAAGGCAACTATGGCAAAATTGTAGCCAAGCACTTTTGCAGAGATATATTGCTTAATTGGAAATGGAACATCGGAAAATTACTATTCGAGGCTGTCGGCATATATAACATATATAGTCTAGCTAGGTCAAAGTTATTGTGACGAGTCCCGCCATGCATGCATTATGATCTTTCTCAACCAAACATGCATCTAGGCAGGCCGCATAATAAACCCAAAAGTTCACCGGCTACATATACAGGAGAGAACAAATCTCAAACCCTTTTTTGAGAAACTTAATTATGGCAACTTTCTTTGTGCAGAGGAAAGAAGAATCATGACTTGTCCAAGAAAAAGAGTACATTTTTAGACTCCTATTAAGTGCATGTATCCTCTGATGCAGTACGCAGGGTGCAGTCTGCGCAACCATAAATTTAAACATAATTGGTTAATTAATATATCTTTCATTAAAATTTCTCTTTTAAAATATTAATTAAAAAAATTTATAATTTACAGCATTTTTTTAAATTATAACCGTAAAAACTTTCACAAAATCAAGCCTACAGTACTGCGTTATTATTGTATAGAACCTATAGTAAAACATTAATTATAGCATCATAGTCTTTTTACTCCTTTTTTTCTTTGTAAAAAATGAGAGGCGGGTAGACTACTACGAACTCCCACAGGACACATTACATCCACAACACCCCCCCCCCCCCCCCCCCACACACACACATCTAAAAAAAATCTTCATGGCGTCTATGTTGAGTCGACCAAAGCTCATGATACCTTTGTAAATGGGGCCAAAGGATATAGGGTTACTGTTAACAAAAGACTCAAATCCAAACTCTTAGATGAGGTATACGAGATTGTTTACCTTTTGCCAACAATTAAAAAATATAAAATAAAAGAAAACTTGAGTTTTAGGCTCTTTTTTGTGGTGTGATTTGTATTTTACTTTAATTATATATATTTAAAAGTGTTTAATTAATCATATATTATAATTTTATATATGAATCCTACTAAAAACTTTTCCTCCAATTTTAATTAAAAAAACTATAATTTATAGGTTTTTTTAAAGTATAGCGGCAAAAACTATCTTAATGCCAAACATAAACACACATGCATATATACTTTTACTAATATATATCCATGCCACCCAGAGCCAAGTTAATTTTGTGATACATGAGGCAAGTTATAGCTTGTAATTGCATCTACTAATTTAATTGATTATAAAACTTTGTTTGTGTATTTCAAAATTATTTTTGAAAAAAATTAATTTTTTTATTACTTTAATTTAATTTTTTTTCAAATCATTTTAATGTATTAATGTTAAAAATCAAATTTAAAAAATAAAAAAAATATTATTTCAATTATATTTTTAAACAAAAAATAATTTAAAAAACAATTACTATCAATCCATTAACTGCAATGCATTTCCATGATTCCAGTGCAAGACAAGTTGTCAATCAATTTCCCAACTTATATGGCATGCAAGATCTCTTTAGCCGTGGGTGCACAGAAGCTTCATTGCAGGAATCTTACGTCCATAGCTAGAGTAGGTGCTGCATATATAGACACTACGTGAACTGGCTAAGGGTTATATATTTTCATGGCGCACAGGGTTAGGACTAATTAAGAAGGGCCTCAACCTTGAACAATATCGATATGATTAATTTCCGCGCGCACCCGTGATATATAGTTGTCGGCAACTAATTAAGCCTTCTTCAACGATACATATATGGTGTAAATGCTGCCCTAAGCAAGGCCTATATGGTTACGTATATAGCTGGCAATATGTTGGATCGGTTGTGCATTTATATGCTAGTTCCTAAGGATCTTGATCCTGACCATTTAATTACTGGTGTCATGCAGCTAGCTAGCTAACCATTGAATTTGATTATGAAAGATGTTGTTCATATGCAGACATGAAAATAATCAATTCCCTCATCACGAAACTAAAAGTAGATGAAGGCTCTGTTTGTTTGCAGGAAAGTAGTTTTTTTTAAAAAAATAAATTCGGGAGAAAGTGAATTCCGATATTTGGTAGTGTAATGAAAAATAAACTGGAAAACACTTTCCAGTGTTTGATTATGTTATGGAAAATGAACTGGAAAATAATTTATTAATGAATTAATTTTTTTTTCAAATTTATCTAATATATAAAAAATATTTAATATAAATATTTAATCACTTACAATATAATTTATTAATGAATTAATGGAATATGTCATTGGGGTCATATTTACTTGAATATAATTGCATCAAAATTACAGTCAAAAGCTTTTAAAAAATGAGCAAGGGATGTCAAAAGCAGGAACAGTCATAATTGTGCTACTATTTAAAATTTGAAGCAGAAAGCTTCTTGCAATAACAAGGATTTTTTTACAAGAATGGGAAAACGAGAATTATTTGAAATGATACAAAAAAGCCTGGTTGCTAAAAAATCGATACCTTTAACCAAGCAAAGAAGAGGTGCTTTATGGGAAAGTGTTTTCCTTCGAATAAGGAAAGGAAAACACTTTCCTCTCATAAATTTCTTTTTCATTAGAATTAAGTTTCCTTTACTTATTTTTCTTATGTTCACCAAACATGAAAAAATAAAGAAAATGGTTTCCAGGAATTCGTTTCCTGAAAACAAATAAGGCAGAAATTATATTCTAACTACATTGATATTATAGGCCTTTATACGTATAAATTTAAATTTTTAAATTAAAAGTAATATTCATTTAATGTATAGGCCTTTATACGTATAAATTTAAAGTCTGTTCAGAAATATATTTGGAGTGCTCTGCATGAAATTCATGTTTCTAGAAGATCACGTATGAATCTTTGTACAGTACTCAGAAAGTGTCCTCACATAAAAGTTGATTTAAGCAAGTCTCTATCTGATTCAAAGAGTCTGGTTGCAAGGTTGTCAAATTAATCATGTAATATATACACCAGTGGCTGATTAAGCAACTAGTAGATTAGCAGTAGTTTAACTATACTCGATCGGATGTCTGATCATCAGGACTGCACTAGTCCACGACTCCATGGAAGTGTTACAGATTCAAGGATGGCTGAAAACTTTCAAGCATAGGGTGGTCACAGATGAGGTCCTCAGAACTTGCATTAATGGAAACTATACACTTAACACCTTTTGACTTCCATTGAATCACACTGTTGGTACCATCAACTGCAATTGGCCATGTTTTCCTTAGAGAGACGATCGACCACAGCCACCAAACCCGCAAGCTTCGATCTCTACTTGGCTCGAGGGTTTATTTATTGGGATGGCAGATAAAGTCCTATATAAAGTTAAGATGCCATGTGAATTACATAAATGGGGAGGGCCATTGGTAGATGAATTCCATCTATCCCCTTATCTATCTATCTCTCTGCATATTTAATCCTCCTCTTCCTTTCTCCTTGACAAGTCCATTGCTATGACTGGACTGGACTTGCTAAAAGGACGACTAGTGCAAAGAACTAGTCATCTCAGTGTTCGGTCACTGATGTCCGAAACAACAAATATAGCATTTGGCTGATGTCAGCCCTAGCTAGGGGGCTTTGCTAGTGGTAGGGAGGAACCAAAAGTTGAGGATTGAGGGAAAATAAATGATTCTTGGGGTGCGAAACATGTAAAATTAAAGGGTATAATTATAGCTTTTCAGAATTCTAGGGCTATAATGTAAGGTTTTCTAGCTTTTAATCGGGGGTGCCATGGCCCCCCACCCTTCAATGTAGTTCTTCTGCCCCTGGCTAGTGGGGCTGTAAATTTGGCAGCAAAATATCAAAGTACCCTTATGGATGAATGGTATTTTGTATAAGCTGTGCAACTAGAGATTTTATGGGGATCCATCCATCATTTTCTACATGGTTCTTTTGATTGATAGGCCAATTAATGACAATTAATAGTGTGATCAGTGTCTAACACAGTCCATCATCAATCATCATCTATCATGTGCATATACAGTCCATCAATCTATTGGATAGATACATCTATTCATCTGTGTGTGTAAATTGATTTTATTTTAATTAGATGATAAAAAAATAAAAAATAATAACAGATAAATTAATTTTTTAAAAAAAATTATCACGATAACTTAGAAAAATATATTTTAAAAAAATAAAATAAATTATGTAACTCAATTCTCAACCTATTAAATGTGACAAGATAAAATGAAGTAAAAAAATGATTTAAAAAAAATCAACATCGGTGAACCCGAGTTAAAACTATAAACTTGTAACCTTGTTTATTAAAGTTAAGCCAACCTGAGATATTCTGTCAATCGCGCAACTCAAATATTCATAAAATCAGAATAATCTGATAGAAAAAAATAAAAAAAATTTAAAGGCTATCTTTTAAGAAAAATATCAACTCGATTGGTAAAAATAACATATCATAAATTTAGATTGAAAAATAAAATTAAAAGCAAATTGTCCTAAGCTGACATAATAATAACTACAAAATCATTATGGAAAAACAAAAGGCCCTTTAACACTTGTTTTAATATTTTTACATGGATCATGATCAACCATGTAAAACTTCACTGCAATATGTACTTAATTGCTTGTGGTATATCTCTCAAAGGGATTTGAATGTTTTGATGAAAAAGCATAGGTTAAATCAATTCAATCAAGAAAAATACTAAAATAGTATTTGCCCACGTATTAATTTCCAGGTGATGAATCACCAGAGACCCCCCTTCCCTAGTGCGCTCCACAGAGTAGAACCCCCTGTTTTGTTTACTTTTTGCCACCAACCTTCGCTTGGTTAGCCCTAGCTTTTAATATCGAGATGACACCTCACCACTAGATATCATCGTGAAACCTACATATCCACGTGGTTCCACTATTTCATGCTAGTGACATCTAAGTATATAAAAATAAGTGAAGTAGTTCATGTTTTTTAAATTGTTTTTTTTAATAAATATATTAAAATAATATTTTTTTTATTTTTAAAATTTAATTTTAATACCGTGCATTAAAAAAATTCAAAAAACATAAAAAAAAATTAAAAAAAATTCAATTACATACTTTTAAAAAGCATAATCACACCGCAAAAACAAACAATATCTTAATATAAACTTGAAAATATGAGATGGGTTGATGTGATGTTAAGTTTTTTATAGGTAAAATTCATTTAAAACACAAATAACACCTCATTAAAACTAAAAATCATGTTATTTTTATTGTTTTTTTTAGATTCAATCATATAAACTCAACCACGTCTCACTTGTTAAACAACAAAGAGGGACTAATATATATATATATATATATATATATATATATATATATATATATATAAACACACACACACACACTCACTCACTCACTCAAAAGGCTTCTCCTTTTCTCTACGAGGATTGTTTGAAAACGCGGTCCAATTTATATTTTTAAAAAGTTTTAATTTTTTTTATGAAATTTTTTTATATATTTTTAAATTATTTTAATATATTAATTTCAAAAATAATTTGTCAAAAATAAAAAGACAATATTCATTCTTTTGTTGAATCCTAAAACATCTACATTGTATAAAATTACAAGATGTTGGGAGCAAGCCAGAGAAACATAGACAGTCCCTCAGGTGGCATCGTCGGTCGATTGTCAGATGTTATTGAGTCATCATGAGTGCTAGCTGATCATCAAACTGGAAATTCCTGTGTCCTTACTCATCATCACCAGCTCAAATACCCCTGACCCTACACCTCTCTGTGCTGTGTAAAACTCTGAGGATGCATGCATATTTATTAATATACACAACACAAGATCAGTGGCCATGAACTCATGATCTTGGTTAAGTTTTACGTCATATCTGCCTTAAATATGGATGACAGTGCTGTTGCATTCAGTAGTCCAGTATTTGTGGAGCCCACAAAAGAAATATCTCCAATGGTACGAGACCCATATCCAATTATATTTACGGGAAAAAATTGTAGTATAAAGGTAAGAGATGGAAAAAAAATAGGTTTTTTTAAAACTATGTTGTAATCTTAAACTATAAATAAAAATATATGTTTTATAAATGTTGGATAATATAAAATGTGCTCCGAAATAACTTATAAATATGTTTAAATCAGAGTTAAATCGACTAAAAAGAAATCCCAGAATAACTAGAGAAATAATAATAAAAAAAAAACAAGAAAAGTAGAGAAGAAAATCTGAATTCAAGCGTGTTCTCGACTTTGGTGGGCTCTTGATAAAATTTTAACCTGATACAAGAATCAAATCAAATTTATGAATTAGAAATCTCATTTTGACACATTCAAACTTTTTCTTGAATTTCGTCTTGTCTGTGAACATAATCTTCATAATTTTGATTGACTATGCTGGGCTCTACTGCGTGCATGATGATCAGTGCTCAATTTAAAATGGAGTACAATTTCTCAGCAGTGAAGCCGACACAAAGTTAGCTCGTGGCTGTGACAGGCAAAATCTAACTTCTCGGCCATTGAATACCCTTTTAGCACTTGCAAATTTAATTCTATGGACCACTGGCCTTCAGATTTTATTTTTTTATCAGACATTACTTCACCTTGGTTGCTTTGAGCCAAAAAATATAGAAAAAGAAGATCCTCTTAATTTATTTAAGTACACCAATTAATTAACTACTCAAAGATTCATTCCTTAATAATGTGATTAATATGATATCTCAACAAGTAATAGACATACATGTATTTATTAAATCGATCTATAACCAGATTCAAGATTCAAGTCACGAGTTGAAGGTAATATTATATATTATTTATACTATGCTTGTACCATGCTTTATCTTTAATTAATTGGTTATAGAGGTCATGGATGGGGAGTTGGCAATAAGTACTAGTGAGCATCTTGTGGTGGTGTACATGATTCCAATGATATATTGCGTTTATAACCTTTGGAAAACCAGTGATCGATGAATCGAATATGAGGTTAAATTTAGGCTCACTAAGTCTAAAGAATACATGAGAAATAGATTGCTAAATAGTGATGTAATAATGATTGTAGTGTTTTTGAGGAATTTAAAGCATAATTGTAAAACCTGACATAAGGTTGACTAATGATAAAGATTGCGTCATTGATTAAGAGGGTTAACTCATAAATTTTATTTAAAAAGACAAGTTGAAGATTGAGTTTCGACTGAATTAAACACGTGTTAACCTGAATTTTTTATGAGGTCATCCAAATTTTTCCTTTTATTTTTTTTTTTGAGATCAGATCATGAGTCTTAAGTCAATCTACTAGGTTAGTCTAGGTTCTATAATTGTGATCTAAATATGCCCAACTACTTCAACATGGAAAAAAAAACTCTTTAATTTGTTAGATATCGTAGTGAGGAGGACTTAGACCCTATTTGTTTTTGTTATTGGAAAGTGTTTTTGTAAAAAATTAAATTTTTTTCTTTAAATTGATTTTTTTTGTGTTTTTAAATCGTTTTAATATGTTAATGTTAAAAATAAATTTTAAAAAATAAAAAAATATTATCTTAATATATTTTCAAATAAAAAATATTCTAAAAAATAATTGTTACACAGTGCGCAGAGACAAAGCTTACAATACTTGCATAGTCGCTCGACTATTTCAATGAATCGAAAACCTGATAATTAGGGCAACCAACTTTAACAACATAGATCAGGCCCAGCAGACATTGTGGCCTAGGAACCATAAATAATTAAACAGTAATTCAATGCCATTAAACAGTAATTCTTGCATGCATGGTTGCTACTTTTGGATTTCCCTGAAACTGTAGGAGAGCAATTCCAGCCTGGAGCCTTCACTTCCCTGTATCCTTTTTTTTTTTTTTTAAACCTGGGATGTTCGGGCCAGCTTACGCGCACCACAACTAATCTCCGGATTCACTGAACACCCTGCAAGCTCAATAGATAGATAAAACATCGCGAGGATGACAGGCATGCACGCTGAGTCTCGAACCCAGGTGACAGAAGCAAGGAAACCTTGCCTCTGCCGCTGGGCCAGAAGACTCGGTGCGTATCCTTTTGTTCTTTAAAGTGGAGAACATTAATTCAAGCTATTAAAATTATAGTTTTAAAATTCAATTTGTGACGAGGTTTAAATCACGGATAAAAAAATTAATCATAATGTTTTTAAATATAAAATGGATGGATTGTCAGGTTTTGAATGAATCACTGGATCAATCCTAGGGTTTTACCAATTAACTAGTTTTTTTATGTTTTGTTTTTTTCTTTAATCCAAACCGTTGAAATCCCGGGTCATCTCATAATTTCATTCCAGGCTAGAAACAATGCTTACTATCAATGGAATATTAGATGAAGTTCAACCGTCTGGTTGGATTTTTGAGAGACACGTTGCCCCTCCCATGTCACTCTAGCACGTGGCATCATCATTTAAGCACCTTGGAAAATATCGAAATCGAATTTTTTTTCTTCAACAGTTTTTTATTAGTTTGCTTTAATTATTTGACAAGAGGTTTTTTCTCTTTTTAAAAAAAAAAATAGATTTTACGTTTCAAAAGTGTTTTTTAAAAAGTTTTAACTTTTTTTATTTTTTTTTTATTTCAAATTAATATTTTTCAGTGTTTTTAAATCATTTTGATGTGATAATATCAAAAATAATTTTTTAAAAATAAAAAAAACATTATTTTAATATATTTTCAATAAAAAATACTTTAAAAAGTAATCGCAACCACACTCTCAAACATGCTAGAATAAAAATAAAGGGGATGATTGCACTGCTTTTTTATCTTTTCTCCAATTGAGTTCATGAATTTTAATTTTTTTTTTACTTTTATGCACCTTCCATCAATTTTTTTGTTATTTGATAACGTGTTATTTTTTCTTAAATCACTATAGATACTCCAACTTTTATTTTATTTCAATCAAGTATATTAACTTTGATTTTTTTTAATCAAGATGTACTTGTATTTTTTATTGACATAAAATAAAATTCGAAGTACCAATGACAATTTAAAAAAAACATTAGATGTCATCAAATAACATAAAAATTGACGAATGGTGGACAAAAGTAGTTGATTGAAAGTTTTAAAAAAAGTTAGTGTATTCGAATAAAAAAAAATTAAGTACATGTACTCAATTGAGAAAATATATAAAGTTAGTATGTTAGTAGTGCAATCATCCCAAAAATGAAATCATGTGACAATGACCAATATGCTTTGGGTTAATTGTGATATATGCACTTCCAAATCCAACCTTTCTCGAAATTAGTTTAATTAAATGAGTTGTTTTTTTTATATTTGACGATAAAAAAATATTTCCGAATCGAATTTTTTTTTTTAACCAATTGAGATTTAGGCTGAAAAGACATAAAGTTTGAAACTTTTTAGATATTTTTTAAAATTATTTTAGCATCTCCATATAAAAATTATCTGCAATATTTTAGTGAATGTTTATTACTCTAGTGTAGTATGTTTTTCAAAAGATTTTTTAATTGAAATTATATTAAAATAATATTTTATTTTATTTTTTATATAAATATATCAAAATAATACAGAAACATCTAAAGTCATTATTTGTTTAATATTTTTTCATGCGAAAAGAGGTTTGAAAAATAAATTTAAATATAAAAACAAATACTATCTAAAAGGAATCGATGTAGTGTTTTGTCAACATGCCAGAGAGTAGTATAAAACCATTATTAGAACCTTATTTAATATTTTAAATCTTTGGGTTGAGATTAATTTTTTATATAATATTAAAGTTTTAATGACCAAATAATTAGAGTTCAAATCTTATCATTCAATTTTATATAATTAAATTAAAAAAATTAATCATAAAATAATGATAAATTTATGTATCAGTTTTCACTTTAAAAAATATATTAAAGAATAATATAAAATCGTGTTTGAGATTTCCTCTAGCAAACTCACTTTCAGATTTCTTAATTTAATTCCGGCCTGATCTAAGAAAAATAATTATTAAAAAAATTAATATAACTCAACCTTTTTTTATTCCATCTTTGTAAGTAATAGTTTCTAATTTGTAATGTCAAAATAGTAAAAACAAAAAGTAAAGACAAAATAAACAATAAAAATTCATTTAGCCTATACACAGTATCCGAAATAAAATCACGAGTTGATTTAATTATAATTTAATCCTTTTAATTCCTTGAATATATATATATATATATATATATATATATATATATATATATATATTACTACCAGAAAATTGATAAATACAAATGGAAATATTGAGGAAATACTTCCATGGAAAATATACCGACGGATTTTACCAACAGCAATATTCCCTCGGTATATGACGAGGAAATTATAGTGGGAAACAAAACAATTAAAACAAGGCAAAAAAAAATGATCACGTGACGATTTTACCAACAGAATTACCGATGAAATTTATTCCGTCGGTAAAATCTGTCGGCAAAACCGTTGGTAAACTGTGAACATTGTTCATCATGTCAATTACAAGAGAATCACCGACGGAAAATTCCGTCGGTATTTTTCAGAGAGTTTTGGAACTATTCACTTCCCAATTGCACTGTTAATTACTGTTCTTTACAGATAAAATCACCGGCGGATTGAAAAGTCGTGGGTGTTACTTGACGGTTTTCTGAAAAATTTAGATTAAGTTAAAATTTTAAATTAAATATTACAGATGGATTGAAAAATCCTTGGTGATATTTGGCGGTTTCTGAAAATTTTTGAATAAATAAAAAATTTAAATTAAATATTACAGAAAAAATCACAGACGGAATGATTAAAAATATTAATATTTAATTATCCTTCGGTAAAACCATCGGTAAAACATCCCAATAAAAAGCCTAGAATCCCTAATTTCACAAAGTACCCGTCTCCTTTCTTCTTCTTCTTCTTCTTCTTTTCCCCAATATGTTAAAAAGCATCAGTATCCATTTCTTTTTCTTCTCTCCTCTCCTCAACTCCTTCTCTTCTCCTCCATGCTCGGGTATGTCTTCTTCTCCTTTCTTCTTTTTTCTTCTCAAATTTTTTTTAATTAGTATACTTTACGAATTTTTTTTTTCTCTTCTTAGCTTCACTTGCAACTACGTTAAGGTAAGATTTTTTTTTCGTATTTTTTTCACTATATTTGTTTTTTACTTTATTTTTAATTGTTTTTGTTCTTAATAATTGTATGAATGTTGTTGTATGATTTTTTTTTTTCATATGAGATCAATTTTTAGTTGATTTATTTATAGGATTTTCAAATTTTTTTCATATGAATTTTTTTAGTTGAATTTATTTGTTGCAAATTTGTTTGAGTTGATTTTCTTGTTCTTTTTTCCAAGCATTTTGAGTATTATAGAGTGTTGATTTATATTAATTTAATTATTTATAGTTTTGTAAAATAGATTTTTTTAAATATTTTTAAATAATTACCGATGGAATTACATACGGTATTTTGTCGAGGGAAAAACCGACAAAATGAAGCGGGTAATTTTTTTTGCTCGCTTTTTTCGTCAATAAGTCCACTTGTAATAAAAAAAATTTATTACCAACGGACTTACCGACGGACAAAAAATTACCTACGCAGGATTCACCGACAAAGCATTTCCGTCGGTGATTTCATTGGTAAATTAATTACCAACGAAATGATATTGTAAATACCGACGGAAAATTCCTTTGGTAGATCTAAAGATTGTGGTAGTGTGTGTGTGGGCGTGCGCGTGTATAACCTTTATATTTTTAATATATCTATAACTTTCGTCAGTTTTATATTATTTTCAATTTATTTAATTTTCTTTTGTTTTAAGAAACAAAAACGGAAAAAAGAGAAAGTAATTTTTGAAATAAAATACTTTTGAGATATCATTTCTCGCATTGTTATAAAACGCAAATTGACCTAATAAGTCAGTTTGAGACCTTGCCAACTTGAGGTTTGGACTGATTTGAGTTGAAGAAAAAATAGATCAAGACGACCAGGTCGACCCTTGACCTAGGTACAACTTAGTCCTTGTTTCGTTGATTTTTTTTTTTATTAAAATGGTATCATTTTAATCCTTTTAAAAAAAAACTTTTATGGGTCAATCTTGATTAATCTTCTTGATTTGTGACTCAAGCCTTATCTCAGGTTGAACATCTATTATGATTTTATAACTATGCATCATATACATTTGCCAAATTTATAAAATTACAAAAAATTACAAAAAAAAGAAGCTATAATGGAAGGAAAAACATTATGGCTATAGACTCGTATTACTATTTATTACTACAATGTGATTACATTTTTACCATTTTCATAAAATAAAAAAAACCAATGAACTTACATTTTAGGGTAATCCAATCTTTGCATGTAATCCATTAGTCATTATGAAATTACCTAGGGCAACTCTTCTTTTTTAATTTTTTTTTGCATAGTTAATTTATTGGATTACTTTTACAAAGAAAAAAAAAATAAGCTAAACACTAAAATGGCGATCATGCCTTTAAAAAGCAAAAATGAATAAATAGTTTCCACAAGGCTTTTTGTTTTTCACTAAGATTTTTTATATATATTTATGTTAACTTGAGGTTAATTTAGTCTTTTACTAAGTATAAGGTATTTTTATATATATAAAAAAGGTTATGGATGTGTTCATAGCGAGTGCTAGATGCTCCATCGTATTTGAGCAACGCGTGTGGATGATTCTAGTGGTAAACTATTAATAGGTCTCAACAACATCTTCCTTCCATAGCGGTGCATGTGGCATTCTGACCTTTGATCTTGCGTCAATTGTTTTTCCCCTCTCCCTACTTCAGTTTTCGTGCGTGCCACCTTGAAATTTCAAAATAGTCAATCAATTTGTATTTCATCCGGATTTGATCCTTGTTTTTTTATTACTATTTTTTTATTTGAAATGGTTTATAGATTTGAAATTATTTTTCAATTTCATCTTCTTTTTGTGTCAAATTTGGTTCTCAATCTTTGGATTTTTATTTATTGTGTTTTAGATAAGTTTTTGAATTGAAGTTTTTTTTTACGATTTCATCCACCTTCAATTTTTTTCCTATATGATTTGATCCTCATTATTTTTTTCTTTACAAATTTTTTTAATTACTTTTTTTTTTCAAGATTTGATACTCCAAAATTAAATTGGTTGGAAATTGAGCTTTTTAATTAAATCAGGGTCTAAGATTTTACTAGTTGCAAGTTTAAGAGATTAACCTAATTTTAGAAGATTCACATCGGTTTACATGGTTTTTTTATTTCCTTTTTCATGCTAATATTATTTTAGTTTTATCATTTAATATTTATTTATTTATTTTCAATATCATCCTCCATCAAATTTTTATTTGTCATATTTGGTAATCATTTTTTTTATTTCTATTTGTTTTTGTTTTAAATGGTTTTAAAATTTTAAGCATTTTCATGATTTCATCCTCCTTTAATTCATTTTCCAATGTGATTTGATCTTTTTTTTTTATATTACAATTATGTTTTATTTCACAAATATTTTAGGATTTCATCTTACAACATTAAATTGACTGGGAATTAACTTTTTATATTAAACTTGCTAGAATTTCATGGGTTGTGAGTTAGAATGGTTAACCTCGGTTTAGGAGATTCGCATTGACTTGCTTGTTATTTTTCTCTCCTTTTTTTTAACTGGTATTTTTTTGGTTTCATACTTTGGCATTTATTTATGTCTTAAACTTTTTCTCCATTCTTTAATCGGACCCGGGGTTAGTTGAGACTCAGTCGGGTTAGTTGAGACTCAGTCAATGCCTAGTCGAGAAAGGAATAAGAAAAGGAGAAACAAAGACGTAGATTTTCCAACAAGTTAACTCATTGTTGTTGTATTCATTGCTCGAGTCATTGATTTTGCGGGTTAGCTCGAGTCAATATAGTGTGTCACCATCTTTTCATTTCACTCTTTATTTTTTTTTTAAATGTCCATTCTTTCATGTTTGTTGGTTGTTTCACAATGTCAATGCCATTTTCTTTTCATAATCAGATCGTTGTTTGAATAGGTTGATAATTTCTTTTTTATTTCATCAAGTCAAACAAGTCACTCCAATTTTTTTTTTTTTACCAAGATTAATTTGATCTTATATATTAATTGAATTTCTTATTTTCATTTCAAATATTTTATCATGTACATAAAAATATTTTTTAATATAATAGTAGGGTTTTGAACCGACACGCGCGGCATTAGTTTAGACTTTAGATCCCGTTTGGCATTTGCAAAAATTTGTTTTTTTAAATTAATTTTATTTTATTTTTAAATTATTTTAATATATTGATGTAAATTTTTTTTTTAATTTTTAATATATTTATAAAAAAAATACGTAAAAAAAAAAACTACATTCACTAACTCATATCTAGTTTTAAAACTAAAAGCACTACTAACTTATAATTACCCAATAAATTTCAAAAATCACTTTTACTTTTTCCACGGGACATAAAAATAAATTCTCCAAAAATCTACAATCTTTCACCACCATTTCTCTGCTCCGAGCAAATCCTCGTTAGGGTTTGGAAAAAAAATGGAACGCAATTGCTGCCATGTACCATTAGCATTCGTCCTAAAACTCTTGAATTTCCTTCAAGCATTTATCGGAATTTCAATAATTATTTACTCATTTTGGATGCTTGATCAATGGAACAACGAAGTCCCCGTCTTTCCACCTTCTGCTCCTTCTCCAGATTCTTCGTTTTCCTCTTCTTCTCTCTTGCTTTTGCCGGGCTCTGAGTCTCACTCGATTCGGGATCTTGTCTTCTCCGATGTGGTTCCTCGGTTTGAAAACGGGCTCGACTTCGACTTGAATTCCTTCCAGCTTCCGGCTCCTTGGTAATTTCGATTTTCTTTCTTAATTTTACTAGTAATTGCTTTGGATTTAATGATTTTTTCGTGTGTGATTTGATTGGTTTGGTTTAGGGTTTTGAATTGCGTGATTTTATGTAATTAATATAAAAGGAAGGATTTATAATGCTTAGGGTTTTGAATTTTGTGATTTTTTGTAATTAATATAAAAGGAAGGATATTTAATGTTTTCTTTTTGGTTCCTTGGGAGGCCCGTTAAGCATTGTGCAATACAACGGGGTAGCCCTGACCTGATTACATAATAATCAATTGAACTAGAGTCACTGGGAATAGAACCTGCTTCACTGAAGGAATTTTAGGCTTGTTGCATTCAGTAGCTTTCAATTTTGGTTAGATTGATCTCTGCTGTAATTTTATCTTGGATTTTTTTTAACTGATTTTTGTGTGTGTGAATCATGAGTGATTTTATAAGATTCATATTGTGTGGAATGGCCCGCATGATTTTTTGCATTAATTCTGCTAAATCGTGAGTGTTTTTGTGGCTAAACGTGTGGCATTTGAGGGACCTGCACGGAGGGTGTTAATTCTCTCACTCTCTCTCTCTCTCTTTTTATGGCAGGTTCATCTACTCTTTTATGGGAGTGGGCGTTATATTGTGTTGCATTACCTTCATCGGCTGTATTGCAGCTGAATCCATTAATGGCTGTTGCCTTTGCTTTGTATCCGACATATATACACCGCACTCTGTTTGTTTATTTCCACTTTTTTTCACTAACAAAGGATCCGCAGTTACTTTGAGTTGCTTCAACTTAAAAATAACATAATATTCCTTCTTCTTTTTTTTTTTTTTTTTTTACTTTATACTGGTAAAAGGATCAGACCGAAAATACAAAACACAAAAAAAACTTTTACGGTTTCATTATTCTTACGAGTCAAACTGGCAGCCTATAACATATAATTTGTGGTCTGCACTCACTTAACTTGTTTACCTTGACCTAATCAATTTCAGTACACAGTACTCAAAATTGTATTCATTCTGCTAGAAGCAGCCTTGGTTGCATTCATTGCAATTGATCGTCGTTGGGAAAAGGTAATTAATTTTTCTTTTAATAAAGATGCAGGTTGGCAGTTTCATTCCTTTGTACATGTAAATTAAAACTCCTTTGGGTTACTCTGTTACAGGATCTTCCATTTGATCCAACTGGAGAACTGCAGAGCCTTCGTATTTTCGTTGAAGAAAATGTTGATATATGTAAATGGGCTGGTATCACAGTGCTCATAATTCAGGTATGTTCCACAGTGATTTATAAACGAGAATTCTGTCACATCTTTGAAAATAAGTCAGTTCCACAATCATGATCCAGAAGTGAAGTTTTGCAAATTAAAGATGCAGGTCCTGCTATGTATATATTTTTATTCCGTGAGTTTCAAATTTTGCGCTTTAAAAACTTTAATCACAACTTTAAAAAAAAATGATATGTTACATGCATGTAAAATGAAGGAGATGAAAACATTATCAAGATCAAAAGATTTTGTGAAACATGTAAAATGAGTTACTTTCATCGGAAACTAGGTAAACAAATCTAGTCCTTTTTTTCCCCCTCAAGTATATTGAAAAATATCTAAATAATCCTAATATCAAGATTGCTTCTTCCTTTTGACGTGTCTTCTTGTGCCCAGTGGAAACAAGTTAATCATCTGTTTCAATTCAAGTGAGAATTTACTGAAATAAAGAAGATGAGAAAAATATTCAAATGAAATCAGTGGATAATGAGGTGCACAAGGACTGAATTTTGATGCAGGCAGGCTCTCTATCATTTTTCCATGTACTGAATATGAGCAGCTCAATGACAACCTATCTTTATTGTCCAGACAATTGAGATTTATTTTTGTTTTGCTAAATTTATTGCCATTGGGACCTCCATGATCCTGTCATTTCAATCTGAGATGCTATCTGCCTTCCACACGCTGGCCACCTGAAGCAAAGGAGCTGTAAATTGTGCACTTAGAATTTGATGGGATTAACTACTCTTAAAATTATGCATAGTTCATGGATTTTCCATTGAAATGCATGTCATCCTAGAATCCATCAAGTTACGTAAGAGTGAATATATTTTAATCTTCATTAGTCATATAAGATCCTATTGTTCTGCCCTTGTAATGGTGCCAGACATCCAGAGTCAAACTGTGAAATCTTTTCCCGGTCAGGGGTGCTAATTCCTACCACCGGTGCCTCATAGATAAACGAGTCAAACATTTGTTAGAGCCTAGAGGCCTACTTTCTCCTAGCAAGGTAGAAGTTCTTTGCCCGGAGAAGGGCCGATTGAGAGAAGATATTTTTTTCCAGACTAAGCGTTAAAGAAACCAGAGAGGAAAGGGTGCAATTACTGTAAGAACAACAATATGTGTGTTCTTTTCATTCATACTTGTGCATTCTATATCAATAGCGGGTTGCATGTGAAACTATAATTCACGGCGATAAAATATAATGGTTCTCCACAGTCAGGAAGTTATCTTGAGGGACCAAAAGTATGAGTCCATCATTAATGAATCTTTTTGTCCAGCCATTTTTAGAAAAGATGAACCCACTGAATGCCTCAATGACCATGGTTGGGGATCAGTCCTCAACATGCAGCCTGAAGGCCAAGCAAATGGTTTTCAGTGGCTTCTAGAATTAGGTCACTCTGCTTAGTTGTTTTTTTTGTTGAATTTATTTCTTCGGAGTATTTAAATTGAAGAACAAGAAAAATTGATTATGCTCTGTGCTGGTATTTAATTTAGTGAGATGCTAGAAATATGATCATATTCTCTACTATGATTTTTTCTCAACTATTTTTTTTTGCATCAAGGGAAATGAAAGTGTACTCTAATTGCTATAGGAGATCCAAAGAAGGAAGGCCAGCCACTAATAGTTTTGAAGTCAAAAACTGGATGACATTATTCTAGATATCTATTTCTTATAAAGGAAGATATCAACTCTTTTTCACAATATAAATGCCTTTTCACTTGTAGTATATTTTTATAAAGATTCTATATATTTCCTTGATATTTTACTAGGAACCATGGGCATGGAATATTGATGATTTCACAACGGCTTTTTCTAATTCTATCTTTGGTATTAATTCCAGGCACTAGCTCTGTTACTAGCAATGATTCTGCGAGCTATGGTTTCCACTCGGAGAAATGAGTTTGATGAGGATGATTTTGAGAATGTTAGAGGTAGAACTAGGGAGCCACTCGTAAATCAGTCAGGCCAAGCATTTAGTCCAGGGACTCATTCAGACATCTGGACCTCACGGATGAGAGAGAAGGTATTTTTCATTTAGACACATTGTACATAAATTGAAAATTCTATAGTTAAGAGCAGAGCACACGTTTGGTTTTCTGTTACTTATTTTAATCTGGTTGACTGGCACATATATGCTTAAGTGAAAAGGAGGTGGTTTGCATGATGCTTGGCCAATGTGCTATCACAGTTTTACTTGAGCATATGTTAAGATTTGCAACAACTAATAACAGTTGCCTTGTTGATGACTATGTAAATCAGCTGCTTTTTATATCCATTGGAACTGGGAGCTGTAGCATTGCTAAATGAAATGTTGTAGCAGTAATGATTGCTGATAGTAGCTTTGAAAATGTAACTTTCTAGTGGTAATAAGTGCTGATCGTTGAAAGTTCACTAAACCAGGATGAAATCAAAGTGGGCAGTGTTGTTTTATTGATGAAATTTTTTAGCAAACTAATTGCTTTGATTTCGCTCTTGCTCCCAAGCAGAGAAGACTGGCTAGTAATTGTATAATTATTTTTTATTGAAACAAAATCCGCATTTCATGTACGTAAAACAACCAGCTATTAAACTTAGTTTTTCTCATTTTAAGTGTTAACCTTTTATTACTGTATTATTAACTTTACTATTAAAATCTATAATATATAAATAATTAGCCTTTAAATCATTGGTTATGCTATTCCAATGAATAACATAACATTAATATATAACGGGTTTGTTATATGATTATTTTGTACTTTTATGTAAAAAACATTACAAAAATAAATATTGGATTGGGATGATGAGCAATCATGTAGATTACAAATTAATGTTGTTATGGATATTAAGCTGATTGAACATCTCAAGGCATTCATGCATTTCGTGCTGAACTTAGCTTTCTTCACATATTAAAAATCTACTTGTTTGTTGATTGAACTTCTGATGGCATTCATGCATTTTGTGGTGCAGTATGGGTTGAGCACTGGAGATAAACCCAATCTACTTAATCAGAATGCATCAATGAGCACGAAATCCAAGTAATGAAGATCAGAAAAGTTTCTGTCTCACAAGGTGGGAAGAAGGACACCAAAGTATAGACACGTTGTCTCGCCTCTTACTGACGTACATATAATTGCCTTTTAGTTGTTCTTTCTTGAGCTTTTCTGGAGGAAGTTGTGATATGTATAGGTCCTTAGAAGCTCCCGTGCACGTCGATTTGTACTGATTGGGGAAAACATACTTCGTAAGGTAAAAGCTTTTCATTTTGTGTTGCTATTATGCTCTCACTTCTCAGTGTCCTCATGTGTGGTTTGTTAATTGTTGTACACATTTGCTGAAATAATACATTGTGTGTTTATTCGATGTGTTAAAAGCACCCATGTTATCCTCGCTAGTTTATACTCTGTGATCACCTCAACCAAATAATTATAAGCTAAAATGATTAGAGATGTAGAAATTTTTGTAGAACCCCGAATGGGTTGTGCTTATATTTGTTTGGTAGTTTGTTGAGATGTGATTGAAACTGTGTTTTGTTCTAACCATTAATTTTTTTTAAAAATGTTTGGCTAATCATCACCTTATAGTTTTGCATTTTGCTTAGATTTTACTGAAAATTCTCTATTAAAAACCTTGTTTATGAAAAAACTATAATATCTATTTTTTCAATCCGCAATCTCCGCAATGCAAAACACAAACTTTTATGCAAGTGGAAGTGTGTTGAGTGGACATATGAAACAGACTTATGGGATCTGCCTGCTGCAAGAAGTGTTTTGGTGGATCCAAGGGATTACGGAAATCTTTTTCTGTAGATTTCCTCTGTCAACATCTGTTTTAGAGATCAGAGCCACAGATGCTCCTCTCTCTGCCTCATAGGTACTCCAAGCTCTTCTAATTTATCCATAGATACCGCTGTAAGTCACGTGATCTGTACATGTTCATTAATTTTGTCAAAAAATGTCCTTGTCTTGCATCAAGTTTTTCTCTCTTCACCCTCACAGAGACTTGAAAAAAAGAGTGTTATTTTCGTAGTATACCATGTTATTTTCACTCCGTAATAGACCCAAAATATCTTTAATTACATATAATTCTTTTTATAAATAACGATATTAGATGTTGCCTTTATATTTATACTCAGAAACTATATATAGCTATTTAAAAAAAAAATCATATTTACGTAGTTTTTAAGGATAGCTATTTTTTAAAAATTAAAATAATACAGGCTGTAGGTCATGGGACCTCTCTTCTATTGGCTCTATTTTATAAGCTTAACAGCTGAAGATTTTTGGCTGGTAACAGTAGATTCCAAGTACACACTGGCTTGTGTCAGCCATCATGGAATATTCTCCCCCTCTTTTTTTCTTTTTCTTTTTTTAATTTATTGGTGTTATGAAGTGTATCATACTCATAGTAGTTCAATGCTGAGTCGATCGAACAACTGAAATTGTGTATTTGGTATTGTGTTAAAAATGTTTTTTTATTTGAAAATATATTAAAATATAATTTTACATGTTAAACATATTGCTAAAAAAATTAATCAATTTGATAGAAATTTGCTCACTTTCTTTCATCAGTAGCTGTTAAATCTGCCGTGATTTGATGAGCTGATCAGAGAAACTTGCAAAATAGAATCTTGTATGAGTTTGAGTTCCTAGTTGAAGTACAAAAAAAAAACACAAAATTGAGCGAAACAAGTTTTTAACAATTCAGTTTCCCTAATTAAACCTGATTGGTATATCACAAAATCATTTAAAAAAACAAAATGATTTTATTTTAATAAAAAAAAAAATCAATCCACTCAAACATTGAGTCCATTTCTTTACCGAGTCAAGCCAGATCCGACAACTTCGCTATTTTTAATTGAATTTTAATTTGGACTCAGTTACATGTCCATTCTACATTTCAAACAATGATACTCTACAATTTTGATGATAAATTAATTTATAACCTTATCACAAATTTATAGTTGATTTATAGTATAAATGAACACCTCAAGCCAATTTAACCATATCCCCCTTTACTGGATTTAAACGCTAGCATTTATTTAAATAATAAAAGATGAGTAGAAGGGATTGATTCATGAGAGACCACATTAAGAAAATTATGTAGAGAGAATTCTGAGCTCAACAACTCATCTTCAATGGTCAGTAGCAGTACAATTCCACTAAAACCTCACACAACAGGATATCTTCTATGGACCATCAGCAGCTATCAAAAAGTGAACTCACATTTGCCAAATAGCACATATTTATTTACTAATTTAGGCACTTACAGGTATTGAACAAATAAGGTGGGGGGATCCTCATTGTTGAAATTCAATTACACAAATAGATAGCTTGATGCAATAAATAGGGAAAAAAGAGTTAAAAAGCCTCATCACATCCTACCTGCGAAATCAATGACAGTCTCCTCAACAAGTTCATCCAGCAGCTTTCCTTCTATTTCGTTCTGTAAAGTATCTAACTCCACTCTCATCTTATCTATCCACCCTTTCCCTACCACCTCCTTCCTCACCACCATCTCCACCACCAGGCTGTTGCTGTCCCCACCACCATCCCCAGAAGCACATCTCACATCACTACAAAACCACTCCTTCATCTGAGCCCACACGTATTCAGCTACCATGGGTTGTGCATCCTCTACCAACCTGTTTTGTACCCCACTGCTCGTCATAGCCCTTGTGCTCCTGTCTGATCCATGACCTGTGATTTCAACAAGTGCTGCATTCACACAGTCAAATACAAGTTTCTGATTTGATCGTCTCTGCCTTCGCTTTGCCTCGTGCAAAAGCTCCTTGTCATTTGGATTAGCGTATTTGTTTCTCAATGATGGGTCCAATGGGCTTTCAGGTGAATGCCATCTGGAAAAAAATGAATCTAATTGCACCTCGCAATCAAGGCCAGCTTCTGTTAGTAGAGTTTGGACAAAGGAAAACCAGTACTTTTCATCTTCCTCAGCACCCAAGGAGACTGGAGAGGGAGAGGGTTTTAGTGGATAAGAACTAGCTGTCTCCGCACAAGAATTATCCCATGTTAGGGTTCGAGCTACTGATTCTATAGGTGGTGATTTACCAATCAAGTTAGACTTAAGAGGCACCTCTATTCCTGCATTAAAGAAAAAATTCATATGATCTGACTAGGAACTTGGCGAGTGTACAGGAAATTTATCAAAAGTTCTAAAATGGGATATTTACCCCTATAATCTGGCTTCTGTATCAAGCCAGAAGCCTCCATAATTGTGTTGTCATCCTCTTCAAATGGGGGTTCTAAAACTGAGATTGGACTTGGCTGATCCTGATTCTCATTCATATTCCCAGGCACCACAGGCTTTGTTACAGATAGCCCTCCCTGCAAAAAGTTGTAAAATGAATATCAGATCAACAGACATTTAGAAAGAAAGAAATGATATTCAACTGGGAGTGGCAACTGGGAAGTATAAATCCAGAAAAAAATGTATTATGACATTGCTGCATTGCTTAAAATAGGATCACGTAAAAAATGAAGATGTGTTCCATATTACACGGCAAGAGTACAGACTGTAAGACTAGTACTGTTTCATTTAAACATTATCAAAATTGATGCATTACGCACCAACCCAAACTCATTTCCTAGCCCACATGATGACTTGATTTGTACTGTCCAACCCCACAGCAATTAATCAACAAACTGTAAGAGGTAGGAGGTACAGGCCGGGATTTGACAATGGTAGTTAGGAAATACAGTAGTCATGTCTCTCGATCATGTTTCCATAAATTATCAACTGTAGACAAACCTTTTGATTTAATAACAACAGCAGCATGCATGATTAAAAGAGAACAAAAACAGAGGAAAAGGACAGAAAGAAGATAGAACTACCTCATGAGAAACAATGTCTTGTTTTGTTTCCATGCTGATAAAATCTGGATAGGTATGTATGCCTGCTGACGCATGTAAACCATGAGATGAACAATTTTCATGGCCAGAGTTATTAGTACATTGAGCTGCACCATCACTAACTTTTTCAGTCAGAGGAATTGGTAAACTAGGGGTTTCAGGGATGGCAGACTGAAATTCATCTTTAGATTGACATGCAACAGATTTATCTTTACTTGGTTTCTTGTTCCTCGAGAAAAATAAACTAGAAACTTTCCCCTTCAGAGAAGATTTCACGCTCTTTGCCCTTGTCAGATCCTTCGGAACTTCAGTTTTGCCAGCATCAGGGGGTGAAACTTCAACATTGGGCCTAGCACCATGCACCGTGGTAGAGACAGGCAAAGACTTGGACCTTAGAAGAGTTCTAGGAGAATCAGCCGTGCCATCTTCCTTATTTAAATGACTAGTGATGCAAGAGGTAGATCCTCTTGGTTGTTGTTCCTTAATACTATCCTCTTCCTCAGCTCTCATAAATTTCTTTGTATCCGAAAGCGCAAGCATCTCCCCCAAAGTGCTAGAGCTTCTCCGGGCATTTTTTTGCTCCAGAGCTCTCCCATTTGATGCCATCATTGCCCATCTTTCAGAAAGTCGCTTCTTTGCTTCTCTGCAAACAGATGACTCTGGAGAACAAGATGCACGGCTGAAGGAGGAAGTGGAGTAGGGGCTATCAAACCTATTGATGTAATCCCATGAATGTCTAGAAGTTGGTGACATGATTTCCGTATCACTTAGATTTTCCACTGCATAGTCATTTACTGATTTGTTAAATGAACTGTCATCACCAGTGTAGCCATTGGAATACACGGAAGAAAGAAGAGTTTCATCCCTCCGGTGGCCCATCAGGTTTTCACGCATGTTCCGAGTGATCAACTTTGCCACCTCTCTTGGTTCCTGACCCTCAACATCTTCAGGTTCATCATAAAAATCTTCACCATGTAACATTCTTGGTGGTGATGAGGGTGGTGATACCAGAGCCTTGATGTCATGGATCTTCCCAGGGCTAGGTTTCAATACTACTATTCGAGTAGGTTGAGCAGGAGGATATTCAACAATCTTCTCATTGGAAAAGGCAGGAGAATATCCAAGATTGCTTTGCCACCCAGTAGCTTGCCCAGTATGTGCCTGTTGCTTTGTAGGTTTATCACTCTTCTTCCCTGACCCAGCAAACCTTTCATTATCAACCACCTTAGAAGGCCTAAGAACTGTGATGTGCTTTGTCTCAGGAGATGGAGGCATAGATTGCATGTCATGCAGATGTTGAGAGAACAATGAATTTGGTTCCTGCAGAAACTTGAGAAATAAATCTTTATTGGAACTTAACACTTCTAGTGCATCTTGGAATTCCTTGGACTGGCGGCCCTTTTCATCTGTTGACAGACGTTTTGCTTCCATGAACTTCTGGCGAACAAGAGCCATCTTTTTTGTATTTACATTTTCATTGTGATTTCGTTTTTGAGGTGAACTATGTCTCACCATTGTCTTTTGGGATTGCTGCCAGATTTCATAGACATCTTTGTATTCACTTTGCTCTTGGCACACGTGACCTTCACTAGGCATCTGCTTGTCCAAACAACTATGATCTTCATCCCAAGACTCCACAAATATCCCAGAGTGACTTAAAGAACGCCTCGAATAACCTCTAGAGTGGCTTCTTTGTGCATCAGCTGCAACAGGCTGCTGGTGAGGGAGGGAATCAAGTCCCATCAACTTGGCAACCAAATTGGGTGGATTATGCTTAGATTCCACTTCTTTGGACATTTCTTGGGCAATGAGTGTCTTCATAGGTGTTGCATTTGCTTTCTTATTCAAGGTGCTTCTCTTTAACTCAGATACAATCTGCAGACCATACAAAGATCAGTACACACTATATTGCAGTATCCTATAATGCAGGTGTGAGAAATGCAGACAAGTTCTGCAAAGAATCTCTCCCTTCACTGGACTATGGTCAGTATTACAAATAAACAATTTCCAATAGTTTACCATTTTATCCTCAACCTGATCTCCAAAGGGTACACTCAACATCCTTGCCACGTCTGATTGACTCCTTGAGATTGAAGAACCTGCCAAACCACCATCTCCATGTCAGCAACAGTTGGCTTGACATAATATAATGCAAGATGCACCACCAACAATAATAGAAAAATAAACAGCCACCATTATTCCTACACAGGACAAGTTAGGAAGGATCTGCTCCTACGTAAAATAAAACAGGCATTCAGACCCAGTCAGGCCAGAAAGGTAATTATTCCTAACCATCTCCCGCAAACAAGTTAAAATTTAATGTGTTCCAGTGGTGCATGTAAGAGCTCCGAATCAAGTTAAGCAAACCAGAAGGGGCAAATCGAGATTCTGTGATGGCTGGAAATGACAGAATGCCCACAAAAGCAGACAACAACAGATGCAAAACATGCTAGATGACTCATTTATATTGCTTAAACACCCTGAATAACAAAACCGTAACAACAGATGACTGAAGCTGTTTGAATCAGCAAATTGCGAAGCAGTTAAAAAAATTAAAATCAACACCTACTAAAGCCAGGCAACAGCTGCTTGTCGGAAACGAGAATCTCAACTACAGAATTTCAAGCAAGAGCAATTTGGACAAAATAATCACCATCATGATGTGGCTTATCTGTGAGCAGCCTGTTTCCAGCGACCCCATTGCTTAAATCAAAAAGATTCACCATCCTGCCCAAGCATCCTGGAAACGGTTTCTCAATTTTCTGACCCTTTCTGTACTGCATCCCGTTCATCTCAACACCTACTGTAAAACACAATTCATCAGATCAATTGCCAGTTTAGCACCTCGTGAAAAAACAGAAACTCCAACTCTAAAACAAGACATCTGTTCAGAGACACAAAAAAGCACAGAGAGAAACAACATACTGCTAAAATGATTGCATTAACAGATTAAAGGGGAAAAACAAAAGTGGAGTTTCTAAAAAGTTAAACAGAAACCCCAAATCTTATTATTGTCAATGATTGCATAGGAAAGACATGACATGGAAATTACATAGGAAAGACAGGACATGAAGAAAGTAGCTTCTCCAAATCAGGCAAAACCCTCTGCAGACTTAGATCAATCAGAACCAAATGACATCCGTTTTTATCAAAACTTGAACTCACTACTACCTACCCTTCCCCTTCTTATCCCTCTTTCTGCAGAAGTATGAGAGCTCAGAAGATACCACTAATGATTTGGATTTTGCAGTGAAAGAAAAGGAAATGGGCACGAGAATCAAGTAAATCAATAAAAGAAACCGCTTGTTAAGAAAGTAAAAGAATCCAAACAAATCAAAACAAAGAAGCCACCTTGATTTAAGAGAAAAGCAAACCAAAAAGACAGCTCTCTTTTACTGCAAACAATATTCCCTATTCCCATGTTCTGTCAATTTCTCCCATCAGTAACAAAAACAAAACAAAACCCATTTTTGTTTTGAAAAAAGTAATCAAGAACCCAATTCAGTCAAAAAAAATTGAAATTCAGTCAAAAATTTTGAAAAGGTATAGGTTTTAAAGCTAATCAGCTTCCAAAAAAGCTTGACAGAGTCCATCCATTGCAGCCATTTTTTTTACAGAGCCGGAAAAGAAGAGCAAAGGGAGTTAAGAGAAAAGGAGAGATCGGAGAAAGGGAGGAAAAAGTAGAGAGGTGATGAACAGAAAAAAGTGATTGTGTGCTCTAAAAGAGCAGCAGCTGACACAATATAGAAAGAAAGTTCTTTAGAGAGAGACAGAGATAGAGACCTGGCAGACGGAATCTGACATTCCGGTGGAATGTCGCCGGAGATTCGCGCTGTAGAGCAAGGATGATGTCACAGACACAGGCACAGCGTGTGATTTTAGCACAGAGTAGCAGAGAGAAGGAAGAGACTTTGGTGTTTTGTTTTTTTGCTCACCGACTAGGAAGTGAGAGAGAAGGAAGGAAGTGTCGGACTTGAAATGGTTTCCTTAATTCTGATTTATTTACGTGTTTCGATTACGAGTTGGTTAACGTTCGATTTTACTTCGAAAATGTTTTTTTTTTTTCATTTTTAGAATAAAACAAATATTAAAAATAAGCTAACAAAAAATATTTTTAGCTAATCTAAAAGAATATATATATTTTAAACTCGTGTCAAATAAAAAAATTACTTTTCCAAGCATTATTAATTTACAATATGATAACTTTTCTCGTATTAATTTTTAATAATGTCAAAAGGTGAAAAATAAAGAATCTACAGGACTACCCTTCTTATTCTTTTTTTTCTCTATTTTAATGATTTTTTTTTTCTTTTGATATGGAACATTGATTTTTAGTCCTTCTTGTGTTAATTTGTAAAATTATTGCAGGCTAGTTAATTAATTATTCTAGTTTTTTTTTTTATTAACATGGATGTTTAAGCTAAGTTGTGTGCATCTCGACTAATTTTACGGGTCCTGAAATTAACGATCATGTAAGCCTCTAGTGGCCATCATATTAGCAACTATAAGGCTCGAATCTAAATCCACATAAGAAACAAATCATTTGATTCTAAATTCTTATCGCTAGATTACCTACTAGATGGTTAATTACCTTGGTTATTTGATTTGTAAATTGATAGTTAGTACTTAATACAGTAAAACCAGAAAAAAAATATTTAATATAATATTAATTAATACAGTAACAAATATTTAATACATGTTAATTAAAAATGCTTGAGCAAAAATACACTAGACCAGAAGAGAAAAAAATTTGCTCTTTATCTATAAAATTCGATCATGGAACAAAAAAAAGAAGTATATTATTTATTATTGTCAATCATTAGCTTTTTTTTCAGTAATCTTTAATGCAGTAGGTTTTTCCTTTTCTATTCATCATCTTTACAATGCAAGCATAAAGTGGTCAAATCTAATATATTTACTACCTAGTTTCAAGTATTTTCAAGAAATCTCATACGAAAATTTTCCTAGGAAAATATTCATTTCGAACTTCTTTTCAGGAGAATGAAACTATTTAAAAAAATTATTAAAATTTAACTCGAATCACAACTTTAACGGTTAATTATTAAATTAACAAGTCGGTCTATATCTATATCTTTTTGAAAAATATTTAAATTAAAAAATGATATTATTTTTTAAAAATAATAATTAAGTTGCGGGTATTAATTTTTCAAAATCAAATATGTTTTAGGGAAATATTAAGATCAAACTCTTTTAACTAGGCGGATAAATATATTTGAAATTAAAGCCTAAAAGAATGGAAGTACGTGATATTTGCAATTCAAATTGAACAGTAGTTATAATAATAACCACCACGTTCATGTAATGTTAGCAATGATTTGGGAGACATCAAAGGATAAGATGCAACGGGAAAAAAATCACTGAAAGGTGAAAACATGGAGGATATGAGTACATTCACTGCCTTTCCTGCAAAAATAATGTGACTCCATGATTGAGCTCTGTGGCCATAAGAGGCTCTCTTGCATTCAAATTTTGGCTCTTGCATGCCCTTCCTTTCTTGTTTTTTTTTTTTTTTTTTTAGATTATCGTGGGTGTCGGGCCGGCTTGCGCGCACCTCGACTAATCCCACGGGCCCCGAAGTTAACGACCATGTAAGCATCCGGTGGCCATCATATGAGCAACCACGGGGTTCGAACACCGAGACCTAAGAGCGAGCAAACCCCTTAGTCCCAAGCTCTTACCACTGGGCTACCACCTAGATGGTTTCCTTTCTTGTTCTTGACATGACAAGAAGAGGAGTCTGCAATGTTCATCAATGACAAGATTTAAATCCAAATTGTGATTGCGGATTTGTGGTTACTTTTTAAAATATTTTTTATGTTGAAATATATCAAAATGATACTTTTTTATTTTTTAAAAATTATTTTTAAGATTAACGCATCAAAAAGATCCAAAACATATAAAAAAATTGAATTTTTATGGAATACGATTTGCATTACTTTTCTGAATGGTGCCCTCAATCCATCCTTATAAGAAATAATGATTGGTTTTGTATTTGAAATTGCGTGGTGATTATATTTTAAAAGTGTTTTTAACTTAAAAAAACATTAAATTGGATTTTCTTTTTATTTTTTTGATGATTTTAATGCGCTGGTGTTAAAAATAAAAAATATATATATAGAAAAAATAATTATTTTAATATATTTTCAAGCGAGAAGTACTTTTAAAAAAATATCCTGGTCCATAATAGTTTTTACAATAATAATTTTAAAAAACAAGTTTAAAAAAAGTTATAAATTATAATTTTTTTTAAATACAAGTTGTTATTATAATTCTAAATAAAAAATAAATTTAAACAATGAAAACTAAATAACTTTTCAAGTCGTGGTCAGTTTAAATATAATACAAAAGGGAGCCCTTAGGGCACATTTATTCTTCAGAACATGTAATTTATGGTGAACATTCATTCCGTAGATTTGTGTTAGGATTTTCTTTTATTTCTTAGCCAACACCATTGAATTGAATTAATATCTATTCCACCAGTGTCTATAGGGAAAGCAACTCTTTCTTTTCTTTTCTTTTCGGCCCCATACCAAATTAATTAATAAATGCCATCTTATTATTTTATTATGAAGTAACAAATCCAATTGACTTGATATGATTTAAGAATGTGTATTTTGTATAGTTACGGGGAGATCTTGAGTAATTATCGCGGTTTTGATCCAAACATTGATTCCCAAAAACCAAGCTCGGGATGAGAGAAAAATAATTCGTGTTTGGGAATATGATAGCGATTGTAGTTTAATATATTTTTTTATTTAAAAATATATTAAAATAATTTTTTATTTTTAAAAAATTATTTTTAACATCAGTACTTCAAAATAATATAAAAAAATAAAAAAATTAAATTTTAAAAAAAACATGATTTTAATTACGTCGAGAGTCACATCGACGGCCAGCAATGCTTCCGACGACCCTAACTTGTCGTGATCGGAAGGTTGAATCTTCCTGAAATTTTTCCACATCGTTCCACCTACCCTGTTCCCTGCTTTCCTGGCCCGGAGGACACTTCTGATAATGGGGGAAAAAAAATACGTGTAGTCGTAATAATTATTTATTAATAAAACATCAACTCGTCTGGTCGAGGACAAGCTCCTTAATTGTCATGCATAAACAAGTGATTTAAGTTGCTCTTAACTTGTGGGTTTTGTAGTTTTCCCTCCTCGGGTTACAAGAGGATGAGATTCTCCATTTTTCTTTGCCATCTGGCGAGGACGAGGACAAAAGAGGATGCTCCTCTCCACGTATGAATAATATATCCCACCTAAAAATAATATGCAAATTTGTTAACAAATTCAACTGCGTGTAATGTTTCCAATATAAAACTTAAAATAATTGAATTTTATAATAAACTTTATGTTAGTTGAGCATTCATGGGGTTACATCAATAATCAAGAAGTTGTTACCTATGGTATGCTTGGCTCATTTCCCATTAGTCTTGGTATTAACTAGATTTGTTAATTGTGCTCCTCCGGGGCCCGAACATATGTCGATGTTAAAAAATATTAGGGTAAAAATAAATAAAGTCACGAGTTATTAGTTTAATTGATAATTTAAATAATATAAAAAAATACAATAACAATAATAAAACTGACAAACAAAAACAATATTTTTTTTTTAAAAAAAAACTGAGTCTATTTAAATTATCAAACAACTTGATGCTAACTTAATAGAAGACAAGCCAAAAAAATAACAAACAAAACTCCAAAAGAAGAAGAAGAAAATATCATCTTTAACAGAAAAGAAAAAATAACTATAAAACCCAAGTGAAACTCCTAAACCTAGTCTAATATATAAAACTTATAACTCGTTAAATCATAAACTCGGCTTTAATTAAGAAGCTTAACTCTCAATCATTTTAATTTTGAATGATAAAATCGCCAGAAAATATTAATAAAAAAACTTGCCAAAGCAAAAAAAAATAGCAACAAAAAGAACAAGGATATAATTTGAGAGAGAAAAAAACCTAAGAAAATCTAAAAAATAATTTTTAAAATAATTCCAAACAAAATAAATATCAATTAAAAGAATGATGATTAAATTTGAAAGATAAAAAATTATAAGGGTGAAATTGAAAAAAAATGTAATTTGATAGATTGTTTATAGATTAAAAAATAGTAGGGATGAAATTGAAAAATATTATAGAGTGCTAACTGTACAAAATCAAACTGCAAAAAACAAACCCAAAAAATAGATAAAAAATTAGAAAACATCAACTTAAAAAGAAAAGAAAAAAACTAAGCAAACTCGGGTGGACCTCGTAAACCTGATATAATTTTTAAAACCTACAACCTGTGAGATCCTGAACCCAAGTTCAATTAAGAAGTTTAACTCTCAACAAATTTAATTCTGCATGATAAAATCATGAAAAAAAGATTAATAAACAACTTGCAAAAGAAAAAAAAATAACACAAAAAATGGAGATAAAATTTGATAAAAAAAAACCCAAAAATGATGAAATTTGTAAGGAAAAATTAAAAAAATGATCCAAAATAAAATAAATAATAATTAAAAGAAAGATGATCGAATTTAAAATATAAAAAATCACATGGGGTAAAATTGAAAAACATTTGTAATTTGATAGATTATTTATAGATTAAAAAATAGTAGGGGTGAAATTGAAAAAAAATGTAATGTGATAGATTATGTATATATTAAAAAATGATAGGAATGGAGTTGAAAAACATTTGTAATTTTATAGTTTATTCTAAAATAAAAAAATAATAATAAAAAAGATAGAGACCAAACATGAAGGAGATAAAAATTAAAAGGGTTGCTCTGAAATTTTGCAAGGGTGGCACAAGTCTCAAGGTGGAGAAATAGAAGAATAAGGAGAACAAAATGGTCTTCAGCGCCAAACCAACAACGCTTCTGATACATACGTCATACCACCGTGTAAAGGACGTTGAGATCTTCCAAACACCTCCCTATAAGGTAATGTTTGATGACTGAATGGCCTCGCACGAGCTGATTGAATGATACGAGGGCCGTCTACACGCTGGCGCACGCGTTGCAAGCACCAGCAAGCTTTTTTAAAATAATACGTATATGACAACTATAATAATACCCTTGAGCAACCTCAAAATCTACAACAAAACCAATCTAAAATGACCAGAAAACTTTTACGAGAAAGTTATATTATTTTTGTCTCAAAAAACATCAAAGTAATTGCATTATTCTGAAAAAAAAAAAGAAATGACAAAAACATCTTAAGGCAAAAACATTAGAACTTTTTATTTCAAGGTCAAAACAATAATTTTACCATGTATAAAAAAATATCAAATATAACCCATATCATTTAATTTTACCTCTTAAAACTTGGTGCACTGTTTATTTTCAAAGAAAAATTCATAATTATACTACTATAATAAATAATAATTTGTTTCTAGATACACAATAACTTGGTAGATTTTTTTTTTTTTGTTAATGATGTTTAGGTGTACTGACTTCATTCCTTGCCTGTATACACACAACAAGAAGCACCAATGGAGGAGTGAGATACGGCTAAGTTTAATGTCACGAACATCCCATCTCTCAACCTAATGGTATCGTGCTTTAAAATCTAATTAAAAATTTAAAAATTAATTAAATTATAGATATTAAACAAGATATGTGTTACAAGTCAAGCGTGCTACCCTAATTTTTTTTAAGACTCAAAACGATATTATTTTAAAATTTTATTAAAAAAAAGTCATTAAATTGATAGTCTAACTAAGCCATGAGTAGAGTATTCAAGGATATGGTAAAAATAATCCTGAGGAGTAGTTTAATTAATCAGATCATGAGTTTATTCTTCAATGATCATGAGTTTGAGTCTCCTCAGAGTCATTGTAGGCTTACATGGTTGTTAACTTCAGGGTCCGTGAAATTAGTTGAGGTGCATGTAAATTGATCCGGACACCCACGTTAATTAAAAAAATATGGTAAAAGTTAATTTTTAGAGTGTTTTTTACTTAAAATATATTAAAATAATATATTTTTAATTTTTAATTTTTTTTAATATTAACATATCAATTTAAAAATATTATTTTTTAATGTTAAATTTTAATAAAAAAACACATTAAATTGCAAACCCTTGAGAATTGCAGCCTACAGTGGTGACCACCTAGCCAGAAATGTTGAACGCTGACATTAACCGTATAAATTGAGAGGTGGGATCTCTGGGCATTTATAGATGGTAGGAGAGATAGCTAGCTAGAAACCTACCACCACCCACTATCATTACCCTTACATAATAAAATATTCCTTGCCCAAAATTAATGCTGAGGGCAACCCTTGATCTCAGCTTATCCAATATCTTTTTCATGAAAGAAAAAAAAAACACAGAGAGAGAGAGAGAGAGAGAGGATCCAACTAGAAAGGAATTAAACCCACATGAATGAATTAAAATCCAGGAAAATCCAGCATTGAGTATATTATATGTGTACAGGAGGGGTTGGGTTTCAAGAATTTTTTACCAAGTTTAAACTTTTCTACAAAGAAGAAAGAAGAGTTTCATCCCTTCCGATGCCCCATCAAGTTTTCACGCATGTTCCGAGTGATCACCTTTGCCGCCGGTCTCCGTTCCTGACCCTCAACATCTTTAGGTTCATCGTAAAAATCTTCACCATGTAACATTCTTGGTGGTGATACCAGAGCCTTGATCGATGTCATGGATCTTCCCCGGGCTAGGCTTCAATACCACTATTCGAGTGGGTTGAGCAGGAGGATATTCAACAATCTTCTCATCGGAAAAGGCAGGAGAATATCCAAGATTGTTTTTCTCCCACCCAGTAGCTTACCCGGTATGCGCCTGTTTCTTTGTCAGTTTATCATCACTCTTCTTCCCTGACCCTGCAAATCTTTCATTACCAACCACCTTGTAAGGCCTAAGAACAGTGATGTGCTTTGTCTCAGGAGATGGAGGCATAGATTGCATGTCATGCAGATGTTGAGAGAACAATATTGAATTTGGTTCCAGCAGAAACTTGAGGAATAAATCTTTATTTGAACTTAACACTTCTGGCGAACAAGAGTGATATATATATATATATATATATATATATACACACTACTTAATTTGAAATATTTTCAAGAAATTTCATATTAAACTTTTCTTAGGAAAATATTCATATCAAACTTTTTTAGGGGAATGAATCTATTTGAAATTAAACCTTCCAAAAATAAATTAAACCTCTCAGCATAATTATAAACTTCGTCCACGTCAAGAGTTGGACAATTGAACCAACCCTAATTTAGTTGGTCGATTTAGATCTTCTTTTTTTTTCAAAATATTTAGGTGAAAAAATTAAAAAAATATTTTTTTTTAAAAAAATTAATTAGCTATTATTCTTACTCGAGTTTTGACTAGGTTATAAGAGTTAATCCACCGAGTCATCATCGTTTCTTAGCATCAACTCTATATCCGGTTAAATAGTAGTTTTTCCTTTCATATTTATCATCTTTATAATAAAAAAACATTTTTGATCAAATCTAATAGACATACTACTTAATTTGAAATATTTTCAAGAAATTTCAAATTAAACATTTTTTTAGAAAAATCATGGAATCAATCTTTTTTAGGAGAATAAATCTATTTAAAACTAAACCCTAAAAAAAAAAAAGACAATTACGTGGTAAATGACTAATTTTTATAAGGGATTGCAAATTTTCAATTCAAATTCAATAGTAGTTATAATATCCATCGTTTGTTGTTTTGGACATGACTGAAGAGTGTTTGGAAGTATATTAATTATTATTTTTTAAAGTATTTTTTATTTAAAAATACATTAAAAAGATCTAAAAACAAAAAAAAATAATTTTAAGCAAAGAAAATTAATTTAAAAAAAATATAATTTCAACCACGTTCTTAAATAAAATCTTAAAAACAAAGAAAAGGAGTCCACAACATTCAAAATAGACCAAACTCACTCAATCTTTAAGGAAAAATAATCCTTTTTTTTTCATGAAAAATAATTTTAAAAATCACTTTTCAAATTTTTTTTATATTTGTTTACTATTAAAAAAGTTAGTTAATGATAAATATTTTTTAGTCAAAAAAAAAATTAGTTTGGTTTTTAAAAAAACATTTTCCTTTTATTTTGAATATAAAAACTTACCCCAAGTTTTAAAAAAATACAAAAGTATTTTTATTATTTGTTCATAAAATATAAAAATAAAGATAAAATAAGTTGTTAGAAGCTCGGGTTCTTACTACTGTTAGGCTTATGAAGTTGTGTCTTAATGAGGAGCTGTCTGATCCCATATGGATAGTGGATAATCCATGATGGTATGCCGGCGAGTTCAATGAGGCTTTGTCCATTTATGTCACCAAACCCTATGCCCACACGACCACCGATCGTAATTTTAAGGTGGTCACCGCCACAAGTAAAGGCGATGCCTTGGTATTGTAGAAATCATGAAGGTAAAGTGGTAAAGGACAGAGAAATAATATTTTTTAAATTATTTTTAATATTAATATATCAAAACTATTTAAAATTATTATTTTTAAATAAAAAACAATCTAAAAAATATTTTTTTAAAAAAGTTTTCGCGAGTGATTGGACTTGATCGCCAAATTATGGTTCAACTCTATTTCGTGTGAATACTCAAATATGGGAAGGAAACCAGTAATTTTGCTCAAACGTTACCAGCTGGAGGATAGTAACTTTATTAGAAGAAGGAAAGTTAGAGGATGTTTGGAAGCGTGGATGTCGTTGATTTTAAAGTGTTTTTTATTTTAAAATATATTAAAAAAAATTAAAAAAAAATTATTTTTAATATTAGCACATCAAAATGATTTGAAAATATCAAAAATATATTAATTTAAAAAATAATTTAAATTTTTTTAAAAATACTTTCCAACCACAACAGTATCAAACATTCGGTGGCTACAGGTACACCATGTAATATCATAGCATTGTTTTTTTAATATAAAATTATATTAAAATAATTTTTTATTTTTTTTATTTTTTTTAATTTTAATACACTTAAATCATTTAAAAATATTAAAAAAATAAATTAAAAAATAAATAAATTTTATATGAAAAACATTTTAGCCAGAACACTCTTTTCAAGGAACATGATAAGTGAGTGGATGTTGTTAAAAATAAAGAGTGGTGGTTTACCTTCAAATCAACTATGGCTCTCGTGAACCCAATTTTTCAAAAGAGATGACAGTAAAAGAGAAGAGATGACCACAAAAGAGAGAGACAATAAGACAAATATAACGTTCCAATGTTTGACCCAGCAATATATATATAAAAATTTAAGACAAAATCTTACTTAAGGATGCATATGACAATGACTTGCAATTCTTTTCATGCGTGTAGCTTAATTTTTTTTTATTTTATCAAATAGATTAGCTAACTCGTGAACTCACAGTAGAGAATGTGAAGTCACAATAATTTATCTTTATATATATATTTTTTTAATGTGGGTGTTCAAGCTAACTTGCGTATATCTCGACTAATCCTATAGGTTTTAAAGTTAACGACTATATAAGCTTCTAGTAACCATCATATTAGCAACCATAAAACTCGAACTTGAAACCATAAAAAAACAAACTTTTTAATTCTAAATTCTTACCATAGAATACTAGAATAGCTACAAGATGTTTTTTTATATCTTCTTTTGTTAGAATGTTAGAGAGAGAGGCTCTCCATTGTGCAAAACGTAGAGAGAGAGAGAGAGAGGGGGGGGGGGGGAGCATCTCCATTGTGTAAAACGTAATTGGATATAATGAATAGAGTATTGCAAAATATATTAAAAAAATATAATAAAAAATACACAGATCTATAAACTATAAATAGATCCCATTTTAGTATCACAATTTAATTATTTTTATATTTTAAAATTATTTTTTGACATTTAAATACTCTCATTTATTTCTGCTCTGATCATGGCTCGTGTCATCAAAGTAACAAATTCAACACGAGATTGCTCTTCACGAGAGGATTGAAGTCTTGACGTATACCAGATGGCCAGGTACTTGATTTTTATTTGAGTATTTTTAGATTTAGATTGTTTTTTTAAAAAAATATATTAAAAAAATATTTTTTTATTTTTTTAAAATTATATTTAATATAAATATATTAAAATAATCTAAAAACCACACTGCTGTCATTCTGAACACAGATGAAGTAACTAATATGACAAGTGATATCACCTATGACGTGAAAGCACAGACTCATCAAGCAATTTGCAGATCAGACTACTTTTTATAGCATTATTCGAATATTTTCTAATCATGGAAAGTGACGAAAAGGCTTATTATTTTTTTACTTATTTTCTTTAACGTTATTATTATTATTTTTTTCTCACAATACTATATGACTATACTTAAAGTTACTGTTTGTTTTTGTATATTAATTTATAATTGTGTAATTTTTAAAAATACATTTTCTTAAAAAAAAAAATTAACTTATTATTTTTTAGTGTTTTTTTGATGATTTTAATATGTTGATGTTAAAAAATTTTAAAATTATTTTAATATATTTTTAAATAAAAAAACATTTAAAAAACATCATACACTCTATTATTATACACACACACATGAAATTTATTTTAATTTATTTTAATTTGAGATTTTTTTGTAGGAATTTGTAATGACCAAGAGGGTGTTTGAGATAGTGGTAGATATTACTTTTTAAAATGTTTTTTTATTTTGAAAATGTATGAATTTTTTTAAAAATTTATTTTAAATACCAATACACCAAAATGATATAAAAATATATAAAAAATTAATTTAAAATAAAAAATTTAAAATATTTTAAAAACAATGCCAAACATCCAGTAAATAATGAGAAATAAAAGGGTAAAACGGCAAAAATAAACAACCAACTTAATGTGGCGATGGAGAGTAGCAAATGACGTCATCAGTCAAGGTGGGGACAGTGACATCGCGAAACGGTATCTCCAAATCATGTACTAAACAAACTAGTAACATGAAAAAGGCATAGCTTACGGACGATTTAAGCTTTCGCTTGGGCGTTTGTCGAGTTAATTTATAATTTTAATTGTTAATATATGTTTATATTAAAATATCATTTCATTTTTTTATAAAAAAATAAATGATACTGTTTAACAACATTAAAATAAAATTATTTTAGATAAAAGATAATAAAAAATTCCTTCATGGATATCTCATTTGAGATTATCTGAAATTATCAAGTTACGAATTTAATTTTCAAAACAGTAAAACAAAAAAACCGAACTGAACTATACTTCAAGCCAACAAAATTATCAAGTCTATGACCTTGTTTGTTTTCTACGTGGAGATAATATTTTTTTAAATAATTTTTTTAATTAAAATTAATTTTTAATATTTTAAATCATTTTAATGTGTTGATATCAAAAATAAATATATTTTTTTAAAAAAATTATTTTAATGCAATTTTGAATAAAAATTATTTTGAAAAGCAACCACTATTGCAATGTCAAACACGCCATAGTGAAGTGCAATAACTTTTATTTTTGGGTACTTTTTTAAAATGTATTTGACTTGAAAAAATATTAAATTAATTTTTTAAAATATTTTTTAAGATTTTTATGTGCTAGAATATAAAATAAAATAAAATATTTTAATTTTTTTAAATATATTTTCAAGTTAAAAATATATATATTTTAAAAATATCATATACTAATATGGATAAAAAAACATTATTCTAGTTGATATGAGAATGGAACAAGAGTCAAATTTTGTAGTGCAGTAATGATTATTTTTAAAATATAATTTTTATGAATAATATTTGTTTTAACTCATATTAAAATACAAAATAAAAATTAAATTTTTTCAAAACTATTTTTAATCACAAAAAAGCTCCAAGGAAACACGGGTAACCTAGAGTTGGGGGAGGGGGCTATTGCAGGGTGCCTCTGTCCTTTGAAGATCATTCGTTAGGTGGTGCTATAGATGGGGGAGTGATTAGAAAGGTACCCTTAATTAATAAGGTACGTACCGTTAATTAAGGTACCCTAGTTTGCAGTGTAGGGATTGTTGTTGGCGATGATGGCTGAGTGTACAGTGGTTTACTTTTGGCAGATAACGAAAGAGGAAACAGAGCTTTATGAGACAGGTCGTTGCAAATTAAAGCACTCGTGTTCCTTAAAGAAAGAATGACAAGATCGGGAATGTATGACACGAGGATGCAACAAAAAGGGATTCTATCAGAAATTGATGCCATGTTAGGCTAACGTTTATTTTTGTGACATGGCGTGATGTGATCTGTGTTTACCTATAATTATAGTTTAGTTTTGTATGTATCTTATGACAAAATTTATAGATTTTTTTAAATATATCTTTTTAAATCATAAAACCATAAAGTTATCATAATAACAAACATATATAATATAATATCTTTTTAAATCAAAATCATGAAGTTATCACGATACTAAACATATATAATGTGATATGTAATATCCACTCACAAATAGTATTGAATTAGATAGGTAGTTTATGTTACATCGTGGGCCGAATAAAATTTTTTTTAACATGAAGGAAAAAAGTTAAGTTGATGCCACTATTTTTAATGAAGCAAGAAAGATGCGAGATCTGAATTATTGATTTAACCGGGTTTAATAAGCCTTGTTAATTTAATAATATGATTTAAAAAAAAGATATTGTAGATAACACGAATAAAAATGACAATAATTAATCATGTTTGGGAGGAGAAAAAAGAAAAACCCGTCGGAGACTTATCATCACTCTGCCGTGGACACTGCTCAACCACCATAAATAATTTTATCGAGATGGTTCAAACACCATTGCGAAAGACTCCAAGTCGACATCAAAAGAGACCGTACGTGATGTTAGAGTAACAAACCGGAACACAAGCTAATCAAAATATTACGAGATGAGCATCTCATGCTTATATTTAATAACTTAATTTAATTTTAAAACAAAATTTAAAAAAAAAGATAAATTGAGCAGAGAATGATAAATAAAAAGACTCGAGATAACTCAGGTCATTATCAAAATTAGTGAAAAAAACCCTATAAGAAACAAATTAAAAAAAAAATATTGAGGGACGAAACTAAAAAAACACGAGTTTAAAAAAAGAGGAGGAGGGGAACCTAAGTAAACTCGGGCGAGTTTTCTAAACATGAGTTAATATTTCAAATTTGGAGCTCGTGAAATCATAGACCCGGGCTGAATCAAGAAACTCGATTTCTAACAAATTAAATGTTGGAGCAAGAAATAAAAAAAAGGATTAATCTAAAAAAATTACCAAGGCAAACAAAAATAACAATTAAAATAATGAGGATCAAATTGGTAGAAAAAAAACTTAAAAGGGATGAAATTGTAAAAAAATAAACTTTTAAAAATCATCTCAAATAAAAACAAATATTAATTAAAAGAATAGTGATTAAATCTAAAAAATAAAAAATTGAAAAGGGATAAAATTAAAAATAAAATCGAATTTAATAAATTATGTTAAATTAAACATAGTAGTTAAAAGAACATAGACTAGATGTGAGGAAATAACAAAGTGAAAGGTTGCTTTTATTTTTTATAGGGCCAGTGCGGAAATCAAAAAGGAGAGAGGGTAAGAAGAAAAAATAGGGTTGCACGTGCTAAACCAGACCTCTATTTGGAACACGCGTCGTACCTAGATGAAGGGGAAGCCGAGACTAATTTGAGGCTGTCCTGGAAGTCACCACATGACCACTAGATGACGTCCCACATGCTATTCAAAGGGTGCATGGATATTTCACATGCTGGTGGGTGTGCGTTGCGCACGAGCTATTTTTTTTTTATAATATCTATACAAAGTCAATTACCGAATAATCTATCTAACAACCATTTTATTACAAAAAGCCCAATATGAAAAGACCCAGAGACCTTTAGACCAAAGCTATAAAAAAAATTGATTTTAACAACAAATACATCATTTAATTGTTTAGAAAAAATGAAGAAGATAAAGCTCCTAGATTCAAATTTAGAAAGTTTTGATTTTAAGAGCTATCATGTAAATTTGTTGTGTTAAATAAAAGTGCAAAGACCTTATTGCTCTTGTTCAATTCTTAAATGATTTTTTGACTACTTGAAAAAGATTATTCTACCTTTAATGTAAGGCTTGGTGATTTTAGAGTGAAAGACAAAATCATCACTTTACTATTATAATCAAGGGCGGAGTCAGGAATTTTTCTTGGCCTGGGCTACTAAACAAATATATAAATTATTTTTTCAACATCAATTATTAACTCATGTACATGAATTTGTGAAATTAACAATAAAGTCTTAATTCAAATACACTATCTAAAATATTAAAAAATAAATTTGAAAGTACATAAAATTAAAGTGAAAGTAAAAATAAACTCACTATTGAAGTTACATCCCTCGATATTTTGTGGAATAGAATTCATCTATAATCGAATCTGAATCGATATTGTAACAACCCCTCAACCGGGATAAAATAACAATCTCATGTCAACTGAAAAACAAAGTAATTAAATTTTCTCTCTCTCTTAATTCCTCCTTCCTTCACTTGATTCTTCCTTAGATTAGTATTTTATAAGTTGGACTTTGTAAGTTTACATGATTATTTTCTCATTTTTCTTATTTTTTTTCCTTGAATTTTTTATATGTTTTCCCCTTATTTTTCTCTCTTTCTCTCTCGCCTTTTCTTTTCTTTCTTTTCCTATTGTGCTTCTGCCCAGTTGGCAGCATATAAAAGGAATGAAGAACTGATTTGTTTTATTTTTTAATGGCAAATGATTATTTTACTCTTAATGAGTCGTTTTGCTTATATTTTACGGTTTTTATTTTTTTTGTTAGCACTACCAAGCTCCATTCATCCTAAAATTTTAACCAGATTTTATTCAATATATTTTAAGGTCCCTCATAAAATTGCAGCTCAATTTGATGGTAGGATTGAAAATTACGCCTCATAACGTAAAACTGGTCAAATTGTGATTTTTCATCAAATTTCTGAATTTCTCGGAAAATTCTGAAATTTTAACCCAAACTAAAGCATCATATTAGAAGGCTTCACGCAAATTTTCAGAATTTTCTGATAATTCGATCGAGAATGATGAATTTTTTTTTACATAAAACTAGTCAATTTATGATTTTTTGCCCAGAGGGTTTACAGATATCTTCAGCAAGCTCTTGTTCAATGTAAATCATTATAAAATATACTAAGAGATCCCCTTTTATTTTGTTGTGAGACATATTTTTAACATGACATGCAAAGTCAAAATAAGACGAATCAACATGTTAATCAAATGATTGTGTTGCGACTTCTTTGTTTTGATTAATCCTCGACATAATTCGAAAATGATAGATATATTCTGAAAGCTCTAATGATGAATCACATCAATCTAATAATACTCTAGCTGAGATCTCAAATAATGCATCTCTTATTCATTAAAATCTTCAGGATAAAAATTATCAACAAGCTTGCAAATAGCATCAACTTTAAATGATTTTAAGTTGTCATTAGGTTCTAAAGCAGAGTTAAGTACAAGAAGTTTTATTGTCTCATCATTGAATCTAGAATTCAACTCTTCCAACTGAAAATCTATTGCTGAGTTAAATATATTATAATGCTAGTATAAGTAAACTGCCATCAATTCTTGTTGCTGACATGAACGACCTGTAGCTTTTTATATGAAGCATTTATATGTGGTACGTCAATTTTATATTGTGTACAAATAGATTGTACATGTGCAAGGAGAAGATCAAACCCGATATCTTTTAAAATTTGAAGCAATGCTTTAGTAGTTGAGATAAAATTGAGTTGAATTTTTTTAATAGATAGTACCATACAATAAATAAAAATAGAAAAACAAGAAGTAATCTAGCATGAAGGGGATACAATTTTCTCGATTTTGACTCTCTTAACTCAAAAAAATATAGATTTTAATTAAAAAAAGTGGCTGATTTGATGGACAAAATATATTTTTCTTTAGCTAATTTAGTTAAGTGTAAACTTATTTAATATTAATATAAAAAAATATTAATAAAATCTTGACATCTAAGCCTTCAACATGCCTCCGCCTTTGATTCTAATTCACAATAAATTCATTGTCAATCCATGGTTAAAATCTATTCACTTGTATATATATATATATATATGCCCATTATAACATTATTGGCTAAAGAAGCTATGTATAGTATTTTATATTAGAAAAAAAAAGGAAATAAAGAGTTTACATGTATACAGTTCAAGCACTACAAAAGGTCAGATAGAAGATGATGACGCCTCATTTGATCGAGTTTTTTCCTTACCTAACATGTGCTTTTGCCGTTGATTATTTCTTATTGACCTCGGGGAAGAATCTATCATACAGTTCAAGCAACAATAAAAAGAAATTAGTGAAGTCCAAGGAATGTTCATGGAAGAGGATGGAGAATACCTGTTCCACTCACAAAAGGCTTCCAGTGCAACCTCGCATACCTGTTCCACTCACAAAAGGCTTCCAGTGCAACCTCTGTTGCGGTACTCTTTCATGTTATTGTTTCAACCTCTTCATTCAATATGTTGCGGGTGCGATGTCAGGTTGTTGGCGAGATAGTGTGCCTCCTGAAAAGAATGGTGGTTGGGAAGAATTTTTTTTTAGATTTAATTGTAAAATTATAATTAAGATTTAGTAGTTACTATATAGTATTATGGTTATTAAAAATCTATAATTTATGAGAATCTGGGTAAAGATTTGGTTATGCAAAGAAAAGACATATTATCTCTAGTGTACCTTATCTAAGATAAGTTGTATTGTTATTTGATTGTTTTTCTAGATCGAGTTTCTATTCGTTCGTCTTTTTCTAAGGTCTAAGACAGATTTCTTTTCGTGAGAGAGTCTCTACCTCATCGGGTTTAATTCTAACAATTTTAAAGTTCAAATTTTAGCATCGCATTTATTTTTCACTTTATATCTTTAATACTTGAAGATGTACTCTATTGTGTAGTTTTACACCAAACATATATTAAAGTCTATATCTAAACCCTAATATATTAAAAAAAAAATTGGTAAAGGGTTTTGATATTTTGGTCAAATTCTAATGGATAATCATAAACTAGTTACGATATCCTTTTTTTTTTTTTTTGCTTTTTAAAACATGAGAAAGATGCAATTTTTGGTTTTTTTTAATGAAAATATGCTTGGAAAATTTTTAGAATTTGACCGTATGCATGAAAACAAAACTTTTTTATTTTATTTTTGTTTTTTTTGAAAGGAGAAATTAATTTAAAAGTTTTTAAATTTTTTTTGAAAATTTTTAGAAATATTTCAGAGAAATTCAGGTATTTTAATTTCAGATCTATATCTTACAATGTAAATATACAACCTGATATTTCACAAAATTAGTATAAAAATATGTGAGAAAATCACAAATTTTTTTAAAGGATTTTTGATTTTTTTTGTTTTTTTTTAAATTTAATATATTATATTATATTATTATAATTAAATATTATTAAATACTTGGGCTGGGCCGACCCAGATAACTGAGCCAAACTCATCCCAGAAAGGATTGGGCTGATCTTGGCCTAAAAAATGATTAACTCTCAATTGACTATTAAACTTTCAATTGTCTTTAATTTCACCCCTAATTTCAATCAATTAGATCCCCATAGTTAGGTGCTTTTTGCATGTTGGTCATTGGCCGCGAAATATTTCAATTTAACCCTAATTGACAATTAAACTTTAATTTTCTTGTGATTTTGCCCCTGATTTCAATCAATTGACTTGGTAAAAATAAAATTTGATCTCTTAAAATTCCAATCTTCTCAATTAAGGTCAAATTGGGTTTCCAAACTTAATTTTTCACCAATTAAGCCTCTAATAAAATTAATTTGTCCTATTTAAAGTATAATTAAGTCATCACACTTAATTAAATCCTTCAATTGGACCCAAATTAATTTTTCAACATAATTAAACTTTAATTTGGCCCATGATTAAATTAAATTGGCTTATTAAAAATTTAATTATGTCATTAGACTTAATTTTTATGCAGATTTATTTAATAATTATTTAATTTGACCTTAAATCTGCATAGTTTCTTCTGTTTTAGGTATAATGGGGTACAATTAGACTTCAAAATTATCTAAAAAATTATTTAATTATTTAATTTTACCTAAAATTATAGCTTGATTTTCCTATATGTTTGGCCTTGAACTGTTTTTTCTATGTTGGCAACTTTATTTTATTTTTATTTTGGAAGAAAGGGAAGTGAATTTAGAGAATAATTCAGAAATAGGTTTTTACACGAAGCCTGACAAAATATGAATGTTCTTCGTACCAGATATCCTGTTTTTCTCATTGCTCAAGAAAACTGATGAGAAACATGCTGGAAAAGGCAGCAGCAAAGCATCGGCAGCAGCAGAGTCGATATAACAGTCCTTGCGGGGAAGGGATTTCCAAGCTGCAGCAGGTCAGCTAGAGGAGGCAGTTTCCAAGCAGAAACGAGAGGGGATGAAAGAGGGAGTGCCCTACAAGGAAAAGGAGAAGAAAAGTCCAGATTTAAGAGACTTTATATGTGGCATAGACAGCCTTGAAGTCAGCAACTCAACCTGACAGAACCAGTTCCACTGCTTTGGTGTTCCCTGTAACAAATTGGGTTCTGAAGATGTTTGCCAGGACCGATCTTGCTTATCACAATAGCTTCTACAAGCCCTTAATGAAGCAAAGATTCTCGTGTTCGTCGCTACTCATCCTATGAAATGAGCCTGATAATATGACTTTCTGATCTCATGTTTTGCATGATCAAATTCTGCATCTCCAAATACGATCAGCTACCCTGATTCATAGCCTTCAATTAACCTGGAAAAAACATATTGATACTTGTAGACTTGTAGTTCCTCCATCCCTTTCTCTCTTATATTATAGATGTTGCCGCTTGCAACAATGGCGGATTGATCGAGTGACTTGGTAAGTCTTGTCTGGATTTCATCGCAACCTATTTGGACATTGAAAAGTATTTATGAGATCATTTGCTATCGTTTCTGTATTTGTTTTTAAAAAATTATTTGAAAATGGAAACAGAAAAATTATTTGTTTTTTTTTTATTGTAAGAAATATAACAAAACCAACATTCGATTGTCAAAAATTTTCAAATCAAACAAAGTGGTTTTAAAAGATCGTGTTAAGTTTTTAATTAAAAATAAATCAACAAAACAATTTTTTAATAATAAAAATATCGTTTTTTATCTATTTTTTCTACAAAATCAAATTTGAACGATTTTATATTAAATTTAGGGATAAAAGTGGATCGGAAAAGAGGAGAATTTTACTCCACTTGATTCCAACTCCGATTTGGTTAGTTTGAGTTAGGTGAAAGAATTTTTCTAGCTTGTAGATATTCGTTGAATGATTTACTTGATTAAATTTTTATATTTTTAAATTATTTTTAAATAATAAAATCTAAAATTAAAAATAAATAAATTATATTTCATCAATGAATCATAAAATCATAAAATAGAGTTTAAAATTCAAAGTCATGCATAAAACCATTAAAATATATCATGAATAAATTGATAAATTATATTGAAAAATAAAATTATAACTTCACAAAATAAAAATATAGTTTCAAAAATATAATTATTTTGTTCCTTATGATTTTTCAACCGATGTCGTTCCATGTACACAGAGCCATGAATACTAGAAGCCTTTTTAAATGGATTGTAACTAGTTTAACGGGACAATAAAAATAAAACCTTAATATCACATCATTGTATTTATAATATATTAATAATTTATTGCACAATAATATAATTCAAAACTACAAAATTGATATGTCATTTTTAATTATTCTATTGTCAGCATTACTTTCAAAATTAATTTCAATAGAAAAACTTGGAATTGTTTTTTATTCAACAACCATTTTAACTAAACACATATTTTAATCCAACCAATCTAATTAAAAATAATTTTTTTAAAATCATAATTGCAAAAACTATTACATTTCCAAACATGCTATAAATCATATAAGTTTTTATCTGGATTCCTATCAAACCGGATAAGAATCTAATGAAACCGAATATGGTATGACCTAAATCTCATTATGCAAATGTCATTTTTTTTTTAATTCCAGAAATTCCTTTTCCAGTTCTAAAAAGATGGAATAGAAAAGGGGCCCGAGTGGATAGGCTACTCAAGGGAGCCCATCGTCCGAATTACAGAAGGGAAGACATGTAATCACATTATCCAAAGGAAAGGGATATGGTGCATAAGTGGCAGCAGCCTAGTGGAGGAAAAGATTGAAATTAGTTTCCAAGATGAGATAATTCTGTCCAAAAAAACTAAGAAATTCACTTCATTAATTCCACGCCTCTCAATCTCCACTTCCTTGTCTTCTGCTCAACCAGAGTATTTGGTTGCCACACTTCATCTATCATCAGAGAAAGAGAGACAGGCTCACAGACAACATGGCTAGCTGCAACATGGCATCAGCTGCATCAGGATTTGCGTTGGCACCAACTGTTGCAACCAATACAAACTCAACTTCTAAGCCCACCATGTTGTTTTTCTCTTCAAAGAACAACAACAAGAACTATTCGAGGCTTGTCGTAAGGTCAGCTGAAGAGGGTGCATCACCACCTGCTGCCACAACAGAACCAGCTGTAGCTGAAGCTCCAAAACCTAAGCCACCACCTATTGGACCCAAGAGAGGAACCAAGGTCAGTTATCAAACGTTTCCAGTTCCTATACTTTTGATAGCTAAAATATGTGTCGAGGTATCCGGGAACCAGGACTCTCTCTATTCTTCCATGTTATATCTCAATTGCTGCTGCTAAAATCGAATTCAGAAAGCCACAAAACATTAGTGTCAGTTGAACTACAAGCACCTGTTTTTCTCTTATTCGCTTGAAAAAAACCAAATTTACAGTGTTAGTAGAATCATAAAGAAGTCTCACTGACAAAGTACATCAAATTGTGAATTGCTAGAATGAGTTCAGTCTCAAGGGCTACCTCCACTGAAAACAACCATGCTTTTGGTCTTGATCATCTAAGATGTCAAATGGGGGTTTTGAATTCCCTTCTCATTGCTTAGATTCGGACTTAGCTGTGACAAGCAAACAGTTAGTTGTAAGTAAAAATAGTCGTAACATTTCTGATCCAGTCACACTACAGGTGAAGATACTGAGGAAGGAATCCTACTGGTTCAATGGCTTTGGATCCGTAGTAGCTGTTGATCAGGTAATACCATCTCTCTCCTCCCTGACCTTTTTTTATCTATTTTTTTTTTGTCATGGTTATTTACTATGGATTTGGATCGGACAGGACCCCAGGAGCCGCTACCCGGTGGTGGTTCGATTCAACAAGGTTAATTATGCAAATGTATCTACAAACAACTACGCCTTGGATGAAATCGAAGAAGTAAAATGAGAGTGATGTTTGTGCATTGTAGTTTTGGTTTTCTTATTACTTATCCTACTCTCTACCTTAAAGCTTTGTATGTTTCATGAATGTGTATCATACTCCACCTCTGTGATTCTCTATTCTTCCTTGTTATATCTCAATTGCTGCTGCTAAAATCAAGTTCAGAAAGCCACAAAACGTTAGCCCTTAGGTTGCACCAACTGGCTGCAATTTGTACTGATTTTCTGACCACAATGGAGGCACAATCTCTATCCTGCTTTTCCGAAAGAGGGTAGAGTTGATAATTCTACAAATCTGGTTAAATTGTATGGTAGAGGTGATAAAATGTGGAAATTTGAGTCAGTAAGCAGCTTCATAACACAATCTGTGATGTTTCTTGAAGAAAACAAGGCCTCGTAATCATTCAGAAATCATCATAGGAAGAAACTCGATGAATGATATGATACGTGCTGAAATCGGAAAAGCTTGTAGACTCGTAGTGCTTTTAGATTCTTTTTTTCCCTCTGTTATGTCAGTACAACGTACATATGAGCAGCGATGAAAACCAGAATCCCGAAATGCAAAAAACCCTTAAGCTTATGCAGGCATCGATGCCATCACTTCCAATTTATTGGTCGAGGCCATAAGCTTCTTACATATTGTTGGGCAGCGAGTCAATCTGGAAATGTATGCGCCACTATGTGAAATGAAAATCCTGACAGATGTGCTGTCCAGCCCTGTGGAAAAAGAATGAACTTGTGGAATCCATAGAACAAATTAGTAATGGTGGTGAGTTGTGACAAGTCCAGAATTTGCAGAAGAAAGATCAGCGAGGTCAACTGCAGCAATTTGGTTTAAGTAAAAGAAAAGGAAAAAAAGGTTAGACCTAAATTTTGCTTGGATTTAAGATGTGAGGAGAACAATATGTCAAGGATTCAACAGAAAATTGCTTCTAGGCAAGGACATGTGATAAAAGTAGATTTTGCAGTAGAAAAATGTATGAACTATTAGCATCGACAGTCACCAGCAATAACTGCTCTCCTGCTCTAGTTCATTATTTTTTGCAGGGGTAATCAAATATTTTGTTATGTAAGTATTGCTGTGAGCATGGAGATAATGTATTCCACAGTAAATGATGATCAGCTAACCCGCAGTTTCTGGAAAAATAGAACTATTTAAAGAACTTTTCCATCCATGCCATCAAGAAGACCTGGCCGCATTCCTTTTGCTGGTGGCAGTTGGACGACAAAAGCATTCCAAGGAGGATAACCAGTACCACTTCTATGGACACGGCCATCCATACGTAGAGACAAATACCTGCAGGACAGAACTTACTCAGAAAATGAAGATTTATAATGCAAGCACCATCCTAACTTCTATATACAAATAAAGGGATAACAGAATGTTAATATATACAAATAAAGGGATAACAGAATGTTAAGGATCACACAAATAGAAAGAACATCACAGCAAATAGAAAGGAAACAGTCGCACGAGATAAAGATTTTACGTGGTTCAGCTATGTCAATGTCCACAAGCGAAGAAGAGAAAATTTCACTATAATCAGAATAATACAAGTTTGGAGAACTTTCAACAAGTGCACTTGATTGTCACTGCACACAACAGATTGTCCTTTTGTTTTGCCACAAACAAGCACACACACTCATATAGTACATTACAGAAGAACTGATTTCTTAAAGCATGCTTCACATTCTCATAACCATCTGACATAGTGCAGTGTAAAGATATTCATGCCGTGAGAAGAAACTGATTTGCAAGAGTTAATCCTTGCATTTTCTTGCACTAGAAAAAGTTGAGCAAATGGAAGAATGCATACACGGGAGATTCAGGGGAGATGCCAGCCAGCTTCTTCTGTTCATGTAACTAGCTGCAATTTGATATTATGCATGGAATCAGAACGAGAGAGAACAAAACTTGAAAACAACGAAGAAACATTTTTCTGGCATGATTTCTTACTGAGACCATAGAGAACAAAATTTGATTTCAAGGTATTATGGGCTCTGACACTAAAAGGTGTAAAATATGAGTACATTCAAGAGGATTTACTCTACAAGAGCGATATGCTTTTCAAGTATGGTCCGGTCCACAAAAAGGTCCCAGTGCTTGTGCATTGCGAGAGACCCATCACAGAATCACCTGTTATTCTTGAGTGCATTGAGGAGATATGGCCGCACAATCCTTTGCTTCCACAAGACCCTTATGAGAAAGCCATGAATGGCACGGTTCTGGATTAAGTTTTGAGAGGACAAGGTGATGATTGTATTTGTATGCTCCTACGTTCCAGAAATCCCTTTTGTTATTTTATTTATTTCTCTGCAATTTGAGTACAAAACATACATGTATTTGTATGCTCCTATGTTTTATTTCTCTGCAATTTGAGTACAAAACATACATGTATTTGTATGCTCCTGTGTTCCAGAAATCCCTTTTGTTTATTTTATTTATTTCTCTGCAATTTGAGTACAAAACATACATGCATATGCTTTCATTCAGAACCCATGAAAATTTGCATCTAGAAGCTTCAGAAACATATTTGCATCTAGAAGCTTCAGAAACATATACCTTTCGTTCTTTAAAAAGATGTGTTATGACATGCAGAGCCCAACTTTCATGGCATTTTTCGTTGCTGTTGGAGAAGAGCAAGAGAAGGCGAAGAGGCCAGGAAACTACTGAAAGTCTTGGAAGAACGGGGCCATGGTAACAAGAAGTGTTGGGTTATCTAACAATGATACGCAACATAAACAATAAAACATAATTATTTGAGATTTTTTAGTATATTGTTAGATAAATTTAAAGTTTTTTTTATGTATTTATTATCTGAAAATCTGATCTTTTTTGATTTTGAATAATTCTTTAAAAGCTGGGTTGTTCCAAACTACAAGTGTTTAATTTTCTAGTTTCCAATAATAATCCACACAAACCACCAGTGAAAAATCTTCTAAGTCCCTATTTAAAAGAGTGAGATTGCTATGCCTAAAGTGCTAGCTTTCTATTTTATAACTTACGTAATTTTTCTGTCTAACAGACAACAACTAAAAAATAAGAGATATAACTCACTATTTATAAGAAAATTCAAAAACCCTTATAAATTAGTAAAATATCAATTTGTTCCTTAAATAATATCCATATATTAATTCATGATAATTTTAGAAATTAATTAACTCAATCAAATTCTTATTTGATTTTTTTAAGTCTAGAAATATAATCCATGTATTAATTATATTCTAGTTCTTAATTTCTAAAATATATTTTAATAAAGTCATACTTAATTAAATCATCCTAGTTTAATTTCTGACTAATGGTTTTTAATGTGTGTGATCCATTAGGTTTCTAAAATGTTGATTCAAATATAAAGTATAATTATAATTAAATAGAATTAAATAAATTAAACAATTTAATTTGTTATCAATTCAACAATTTATTAATTTATATTTGAAGTTTAGATGTATCGTATAGCAACATGTCATGATTTCTAAATATTAGAAAAGTCAAAGGTGATTTGACTTAATCTTTAAGTGACCGGTTTTTCAGTATAGTTAATATCATTTTATCAATAATATTCCGATTTAATATTAAAGCATAAAGTATGTTTGCCATATTAAATTATGTTTGTTCTCTATATAATAATAATTGATCGTTTGAATAAGATTTGAAACTCTTTTTAAATCTCATTCCACCTTGACCAATGATTTATCAGTCAATATTATTTTAAAACAGACGAAACATTTTTTCTAATTCACATAGGGTGATAAATCCTCTCTTGATCACTCAATTACCTTCATATAATTCATGCTATACCCAATGTCTGTCCATTCGTTACATCGATTAAGATAATATGTAACAAAATCAAAGCATAACATTCTTTATATAAGATAACTTAGTGGTCTCAAGTCTAAGGATCACTTACACAATTGTCACATGAGCCTTTACATAGATATAAGTGATCTTTCCATATGGAATTTTTATGCGGGTCGATTTAGTGTACATGTCTTATGACAATTACTTACATATTAGTTCTAGATATCCCTTAGACCTCAACTTATGAGAACAATTGCTTCTTTTCATAATGAAAAAAAAAACATAATATGTATCAGTCTCTACAACTCTAATAAATATCTAGTATTTAAGAGAGTATCAACCAAGAACATTTTAGGAACAATGTTTTGATGCAATATAAATCCTATAATTATAACAACTTCATAATTTTCTTTACAAAATATTTTTATCCCATGAATATTATCTTTACTCTAAATTCATAAATTAAATATTAGATTCATTACTTTAATATTATATAAATATTAAAAATAAATCAAACTTTTATTAATAATAAATATATATTTATATTAATATAATAATATCATGTATAACCAATTACTACATGACATATTAGCCTAGCAATTAAATCTTTGGTGGCAATGAAATTGGATTGGTAGGGTTGGCCTTTGGGTGGCTTGCATGGTGGCTTGAAGCCATTGAAGAAACCGTTTATCGTCTCTTGACTAACGAATTATAAGAAAAGAAATGATGGAGGGCCAAAAGTCAAGAGTTTTCTATATTATAAGACTATCAAGTCAAAAGCAAACTTTTCTGAACACTTATAGGTTAAATTTTATAATCTGGTCAAGCAAAATGGAGTTGTTAGTCAAAGCAGCCTGCGAGGGGAAAATTTAAATAAATCTTTGAATCAGGAAACGTAATTCCCAAGCAAAATCATCCTACCTGACCACTATAAACTGAGGTGGGGAAGGCAGCATCCTAGCAAAATATGGAAGAAGTGAAGCTACTAGGAGCTTGGCCTAGTACATTCAGTTACAGAGTTCTTTGGGCTCTGAAACTCAAGGGAGTAAGTTATGAATATGTAGAAGAGAATCTCTCCAACAAAAGTGAGTTGCTTCTACAGTATAACCCAGTTCACAAAAAGATCCCAGTGTTAATCCATGGTGGAAAGCCAATAGCAGAGTCCACTATCATTCTTGAGTACATAGAAGAGACATGGCCACAGAATCCCTTGCTCTCAGAAGATCCTTATGAGAGAGCTATGGCTAGATTCTGGACCAAGTTTGGAGAGGACAAGGTATATATATACTTCCTTTACCGATCTAAAGTCTCTTTTTCTTTACTTGTCTGTAATTCTGTACATGTTCGTGTGCTATAGAGCCCAACGTTTTTTGCCTTCTTTCAAACTGTTGGAGAGGAACAAGAGAAGGCAACAAAAGAATTCAAAGAAATGCTAGGAATCATAGAAGAGCTTGGCCTTGGTAACAAGAAATTTTTTGGGGGTGACAAAGTTGGAATGACTGACATAGCCTTTGGATGGATAGCTGGCTGGCTTCAACCCATGGAGGAAGCAGTTGGTGTCAAGCTGCTGGAACCTGGTAGCTTCCCTCGTTTACATCTATGGACTCAGAATTTCAAGGAAGTTGCCGTCATCAAAGAGAACCTTCCTGATTATGATGAACTGTTGGCCTATTTCAAAAGTCTACGGCAGATGTTTATGGCACAAGAAAAATCATAGACCATTATTTGTATTTTTCCACCAAGATGAATGCTACTAGTAATGAAGATTGAAAACATCCATCGCAGGAAACATCATATATTAAATTTATGTATGATTACAGAAAAGAGTTTATTTAACTTCAATTATAAGCTCTTATGCCTTGTGTATAGCCCACTTCGTTTCAGCCAGTTTGAGGTGAGATCAGAATGAAAAGTTACCATTGCAAGAACAAAAGCAAGAGCCCTAAACATGATTGCAACTACCACTTCGAAACTAGAGAGCTTCTCCTTGAGATGGAAAGTCCTGAGTTGATGGAGGCTAATGCACTCCAATGCCACATTTCAGCGTCACACATCAGCGGAAAACCGTTCTAACATCCACAGCCTCTTGGTGGGTGCTCGTGGCCAGCTGGGCTAAACGCAGGATTAATCCACTTAGCATTGAAACATCGCCACGAGTTTTAGCTAAACAAGGTTCACAGTGCATTTATGTAACAACTTTTGTGAATTCAATATACAGTTCAACGAAAGAGATCCATAACAAAAGAGATCCATATGAATAACTTGAAATTAAATCTATGTCAATGAAGTAAAAAAAAAAGGCCATGAAGAAGCAGAAATGTGGTGTCGGGTATCTTCCGCAACAATCAAGGGTTGTGCTTGGGAATTGAATTCTTCATGGACAAATGACAAGGTTCTTCATAGACAAATGAGTTCTTCATGGACAAATGGCAAGGCTAGCCCTGTGACCTTTTAGCATTAGCTTCTGACAACAGCGGTTCAAGTTCACCTTTCCGGTATAGTTTCACAGTATCTGCGTGAGGACATAAACCAGACATCAGAGTCGAAACTTGGCCTGCCTTTCACATAGCATCATGACCACCAAGCGGACCTCAAATAAAATATCAATGCCTACTTAAAGGAACTGAAAGTTCATTCAAATACCCAAATCTATAACACATCTACAATTAAGGTGAATGGTGTAGAAAATAAGCAGCTGATTCATTAACAGGAACATCAAATATATTTAATCAAAATCTTGGGAAGCTTGTGGACAGATGATATTCAGAGAAACACAGCTGATTTAGAGATTTTTAACAATCTGTGGAGAAAAGACGGTTTGTTGACACTCAGGAACTATCTTATGAATCATTGGTATCCTTAACATGCAATCATAGTAAATTAATCGAACAAGATAATTCATAAAACAACCGCAAATAATATACCTGTGCAGCCACCGATATGTTTGCCCCCTGATCATGTAGAAAAACAGAAATGTGAGCATCTGATAGCAGTGAAAATCGAATAAAAGGATAGAAACAATAGGGCCTAAAAAAAAAGGAATGGATAAACTTTTCATAGTTAGACAGGGAAAAAAACAGAAAGAGGAAGGAGTAATTCCCATGTTTCTTTTGACAACATAGAGGAAAATTTCTCAGGAGAAAGGTGTAGATCATCTAACTCTATATGCAAATAGAACCTTAACTTAGAATGTATAATTTGACATAATAATGCAACTACAATATACTATTTCTTAAAACTATAAACGAAAGGAAACACATAACATTCTGGTTCATTTTCACTTTCTACCGAAAAAAAGGGATTCATTTTCCAGTCATGTTTTTGGGACAGGTGATTCAGAATTCACATTGACTTATAAATTTGTTCACTTTGCACCACTGCTAAGGTTTATACCAGCTAACCAAAATCTCCTACCATTTTATTTCCCACAGCACCTCAACTACCCTAAAGGAACAGTGAACTGTTTGCGCATAAATCCAAATTTTCAGGTTTAAATATTCAAATTAGTCCATAATTAAGTAGATATCACCACAAACACTCAGATATTTGTTTGACGTTGGAGGCAGTAGCCTCCATTGAAGTACAATAACAAGCTACACATGCTAGAACATAAGGAATTGTCATTGAAAAGAGCAGCAAGGCATGAATGAAGCCTTGCTATTACCAATCTGATTGAAACAAAACAGATCCAAATCTCACAAGAAACATTTCTATGTTGGCCAATTATAATATGTTATAATAAGTTACGCATCAGCATGAACAAACAACTTATTGCAGTGGAAATAAATTACAACACACTTCCACACACACCAAACAGAATCATCTTGCTCTCATCAATTTCATCAACCACATCAGAAAGAATTGCTACACCTTTTTCACACGTCAACATAAACTTTCACTCCATTAATCCTAACAAAGAAGTACAAAGACAAACACCATGCTAGTTTCCTGAAATCTGCATAATCACTGAAAGCTACAAACAAACGAAATAGTCTTCCTTCTACTACTCAGTTAAAGAATAAAGAGCAAAGCACCACTAACCAATAAACACATTTGGAACAGTGTGTTGGCCTGTGAGCCTCTCTAATACTTTCTGTATCTGGGGTCCTTGAGCGCCTGTGCAAAATTAAAAAATTACACAAAAAAAACAATTTTCACCAGTTCAAAACCTAATAACCTTATATCAAATTTCCCAGAAAAAGATCCAATGCATAAATGGAAAAAAAATTGTTAACTTTGTACTGTTAAAATTTGTAACAACTCAAATTATTTGGAAGAATCTAAAAATAGCCTAAATCATGAGTGATCCTATCCAAGAACCAGCAGCACCTAATAAACAAGAAATCAAAGAAAAAAATATAAAGTAAAAGAGAAATGAACCAAACATACCTAATTCGTCCAATTCAACGACTAATGGATCCACATTTAGCCTCTTGAACAAAGACTTCACCTCAAAAGAATACCTTGAATTATACCCAAATGAAGAAACCATTAAAAACTCAAGCTTTCAAAAAAAAAAAAAACAATTGGAAAAAAAATAAAAATTTAGTAAGAGATATAGAACTCACGAACACCAAGTTTTGGAGTAAACTACAACTGGGTTCTCAGCTACAGTCTTCTTGACGGCGTCTTCGAGCCTGGACCCAAAGGAAGAAGAAGGTGAGGAGGAGTCCGTAGCTCGAGCCGACATGGGTCTGTATCTTTTTGGCCCATTGATGCTAAGGATCCTGCTGCAGGTACTAGTTGTCTTAAGGCTGCTGCTGCTATTGTTGCTTAATGGGGTTGAGCAAATGGGGAGGCCACGAAGGGAAGAGAGAGTGCGAAAAGATTTGAGAGGAAGAGCAGGTGTGAGATTTGTGAGTGTGTCTGCCATTGTTTTTTTCTTGCAAGATGGATGGCTTAGCGTGAGCTTTTTCTTATGGATCAATACGTTAGCTGATGTTTGCTTTGCTTGGATTGCATTTCTCCTCTGGGTCCTTTCTCTTCATGTGCTTGTATTTATTGTTTGCTTTCTAGGATCTAAACCTAAGACGGAAAATGAACTCCCATCATCTAACTCCATAAACAGTCTTAAAGTACAGTTTTAAAACCTTAACTTGGAGTCAATTCGACACAATGGCTGGGTGGGTTAATTTTATTTTTAATTAAAATTTTAAAATGATATTATTTTAATTAAAAAATTAAAAATCAATCAATCAATTTTTTATTAATTTTTACCATAATTGATCAAGTTACGATTACTCAAGTTTTGATCAAATTTAAACAAGTAAATTCATTTTTTTTTAAATCAAATCAATTCAAATTCTAGATTAACTCGTATACTAGTCCAGGTTTAAAACTATTATCTAAGAGAAACACATAAATTATACTCTATTGACTGAGAGTAAAGGCTTGAAAGGATTCGGGGAGAGTTTGATTGATCATTTGGGTGAAATTTCTTTTTGAATTAACACTTTTCTTATTATGTTAAACTAATAGTAGGTTTAGACTGGAACCCTTATATTTTGTTTATTTTGATTTTAATTTATTAACTATGATATACCTAGATTAGAACTCTTTTACAACTATCATTATTGAAAATCCAACTTTTTAACTAATAAATTAACCCAAAAGACTCCTAAAATAATTCTTTTAATCTCCCATACAACATTTTGATATAAAAATACTAGAAATTGATAAATAGCATCGAAAACATCTTAGCAATTGTTGATAGAATTACCGAAGGAGTAAAAAATTCATTAAAAATTTCATCGATAATTCCGTCTGAAATCTAACACGTCATGATTTATTGATGAAATTGCGAACAAAATATTTATGTTGACAAATGTAAATAAGTTATAACCGACAGTTCCCTTTCCTTTCTTTTTCCTCCTGCCAACAAAAATACTAGCAGCCCCCCTCATTTCTCACAAATCTAGCCACTCTAACTCGCCACCGTCGATCTACATCTATATAAGTAGTGTCAGCATCCATCGTTGATTTTTTTGTGAAGTTTCGATACATAAAATAACCAAACCGTCTATTTTTTTTTATAACTCATTTATGTTTTAGGTTAATTTATTGAAATTTCTTGTAGTATTTGTAATTTGTTTGTATATTTAAGTGTTTTACAACTTTTTTCTATAAAAAATTATCATATTAATGTGTGATTTGTATGCTAAGATTTGAAAAAAAAAATTGAATTTTGTTATCATTTGATGAAATGGAATTTGATTTTGTAATTTAAATGTGTTATAATTGAAGAAATGATAGGTTATTTTAATGGGTACCAATCATATTTTGTTAATTTGGAAAAAATAATTTTTTATGGAATTGATAAAATTAATATTATTCTATACAGGTTTAATAAGCAATGGGTGATTGTTCTTGAATTTATCAAGATTCACCTAAAAGATTGTGTACGCAAGACTATCTTCAAAGGGTAGAGAGTTTTTATTAATTTTATACTTTCTAAACAAAAGAATATTAGTGTAGGTGAAATTAGATGTCCATGTATGAAGTGTAATAATAAAAAGTCTCACTATATAGATGTTGTGATGATGCATCTACTTAAAAAAGAGTTCATTGAGAAGTACTTATTTTGATATGCGCACAGAGAACCCTATGTTCCTCACAAAACCATGTTATAAAGGATGATTGGCTCAAAATTGTAGTTCTAGCAACATACGTGAGTTTGCGGATGATAATAGTAATCCTTATAGAAGTATGATGATGGATGCAATGAGAATAAATTAAGGTTATTCAAGTGAAGATTCACGTAACATCCTTTTAGATGGATAACTAAATGTAGATATAGCTAGGTTTTTTAAACTTTTGAAAGACTCCGATAAATCATTATGGGATGAGTGCACAACTTACAATAAATTTTCGGTCATTGCACAGTCGTTTACCATCAAGTCAGATTATAGGTCGAGTGAGGTTGATTATGATAGCAAAATTGAATGAGCTAAAAACATATTACCATAATGACATGAGCTGAAAGAGAACTTCTATGTTGCAAAATCCATGATAAAAACTCTTGGCCTAGGATACCAATATCAATATATGTCCAAACTTTTGCATGTTGTACTACAGTGAATATATAAATTTTACCGAGTGTAAAACTTATCACCATGCTTGATATAAACCCAATAGTGATCAAGAAAGGACATTTGTCGCATATAAAAAACTAAGAAACTTTTCAATCACTCATAAATTGCAAAAGTTATTTATGTCTCCAAAACCTACTGAACACATAACATGCGTTATTCACATGATACAATAGATGGAGTTATGGTGCACCCTTCTGAAGGTGAAGCTTGAAAATAGTTTAATAGTGTGTATCTTTAGTTTTTAATGGAACCATGGAATGTATGTATTGGCTTGTGTACAGATGGATTTAATCCATTTGGATCCTTTGTTGCACCCTATTCTTGTTAACCTGTCATACTAACAATTTACAACTTGCTCTTAGGGGATGTGTTTGAAGCTAGAATTCATGTTCTTGTCTATGGTCATATTTGGTCTTTATAATCCAAGTAGGAATGTAGATGTTTGTCTTCAATTGTTGATTGATGAGTTAAATCAGTTATGATCAATCGGGTCGTTGACATATAATGTATTAAGAAAACATAATTTTCAGATGTAGACAACATTAATGTAGACTATAAATAATTTTTCTATTCATGAGATAGTTTCAGGTTGGAGCACACATGGAAAATTAACTTATTTATACTTTATATGCAATTTGTGGTATTTTTGTACTAGGTTGCGTGATTTGTGGTATGATCCCAATAAATATGTAAAACATTGAGTCGACTCTAATTACATCAAGGTATGAAAGAAGTATAAACTGAGTCATATCACAAAGGATAATTCAGAGAAGTTTCAAAAACTTGTGGCATCAGATGAGTTTAAAAGTCAATTGCAATCTGAGTTGCAAAATCAAAACAAAAAAATACATGGTTTGGTGAGAAAGCACACCGGCTAACCACTCCTATTTATCAACAATGCAAGATGCCTGATAAAATTTTTAAATTATTTTTTTCTTTAATTTTTAATTGACTGTTTATTTGTTATAATTTTTCACAACTTATTTATTTTGTAGGAACAACAACTTGGATGCGAACATACTCTGATGGAGTTATATGAGGAAACTGATATAAGGAAGTTTGTAGATAACAGGGTAAGGTTTTTTTTTTTCTTTCTAAATTCTTGTGATTTTTATAATTCTTTTAATTATAATTGACTCTTTTTTTTGTAGAAACATATAACGTCATAATGTATGAAAAACATGAAGAAGACGCTTTCACGCATCCTCTTCACAATCCTCAATTACAGTTAGAGGCTGAAATGATTAATAAACCTGATAGAAATCAGGTTTATGGGATGCCTATAATATTAACCAGAGAAATGTGGTCTGACCATACTGCTTCGACTCTAGACACACAACAATCTAGTCCAAGCTAGTCAACACTAGAATTTGAAGCGAGGGTCCTAGAACAAGTCAATGAGAGAGTAGCTAAAATAGAAGAAGAAATGAAAGCCATATTATAAGAAGAAAATAAGTGGAATTAGGAGAAAATGATAAAATATATGGCCTCTCTTTATTTTCATAATGCCGAAGGAAATGACGACGAATAGCAAATTCTCAACAAAACATTTTTTGACGATGTATTTTCATTGATAAATTCATCGACAATGTAAATGGTCGACGGAATATTCCGTCGGAGTTTTTTTTAATTTTCTAGTAGTGAAAATTATTTTTAAACTCAAATCAAACTAAAAATTTGAGTTTTTAGTTTTATAATTTGAATTCCAAGTCTTAAAAAGGTTAAATTTATTGATGATTTTGTTTAAAATTGCTATAAATGAAGTCACGTCGATAAAATCTTTCATGATAATGGTATTGTTGCTAATATTGATTAAAACCGAATAAAAAGGCTTGCAAACCATGGTTCATATATTAAAATTAAAATAAATAAAATATAGGAATAGTCAATCCAAAGAACAAAAACAAACAGGGGATTTTTTTATAGTTTAGTTTAATGAAATCAAACAAAAATATTTTTTATTTAAACTTTGCACATATATATTTTGATATTTTATATTATTTTTAATTTTATTAATTTAATTAGATAGATTAAGAGTGGTGGGATTCAAAATCCTTGCTACTTGGTTATTAAAACTTTGTTATTATGTTAAAAAACTATTTTAATATAAAAACTTAAATTATTAGATGAAATCCAAGATGAAAACTAAAAAATAAAATAAAGATAAGTTGAAAAAGTTATGAGAGTTTTTTTATATTTTATTTTTTAATTTTTTGAAAGTTGAATATACTTTAGCTTATTTATATCGACTTATATTTTAGTATATCAAGGATTCTAATTACTGAAAAATAAATAAAGATATATAATCCTAATCTAATTCTAAGCTGGTTGCATCAAATTAGAACTCAGGAACTCAAGTCTGGTTGGCTGAGTTGCTAACTTTAGGAGTGATTCTGCCATATAGAATGCCTCTCCTATTCCTTGTAGGATTGTTCCTCTATCATCCAGCTCAATTTCCGCTAGAAAACTCCTCCCAGTTGTAGACTTCGGGTATTATTAAAAATATGATTGTAGTTATTTTTTAAAATGTTTTTTATTTAAAAATATATTAAAATAATATTTTTTTTAAAATTATTTTTAACATTATCGTATTAAAATAATCTAAAAACATCAAAAAATATTAATTTAAAATAAATAAAAAGTAAAAACATTTTAATTTTTTTAAAAAACTTTTAAAACGCAAAAACAAACAAACTTATTTATATACCGGAAAACCAATCTCGCCAGGATTCCTGCACCGACCCTGCTGGAAATTCTACCGTGCTTGGTGCTGCCTCTGCTTCCGTGATTTTGCTGGAAATTTCTGCTGCTGCCTCTGCTTCTTCAAGCCTGGTTCTCATCAAAGAATTACTACACGGTATAGAGAAAATTCAAGTAGACTTGAAACCTAAAATCAAACCATAATAGTAGAATTATGTCGTGCTAGGGTTTGAAATATCGTTCAAGGGATTCTCTTGAACATAAACAAACTGGGCAAACCAAAGAAAAGGTGGTACAACTTCTTGCATAATGGGTATTAAGAAGAAATAAGTAAAACATTACAAAAAAGAAAAAAAAAATGTAGCTTGCACAGAACACTTTGAAAATGGTCATTTCTTATTAATAAGGATAAAATTAGTTAAATAATTAGAATTATACGTAGAAATAGTAAAAAGAACTATAATACAATAATCCAATACTCATAGTTTGGAAAATTAGTATTTATAATCTATAATAATTAGTTTAAGAATTGTTTGGTATTTGCATTTTCTTTAGTCTAACAGTTGAAACAAAGAAACATAAATGTAATAACTAGCTTAATTGATAAACGATTTCATGTTTAATATATAGCTATTAAACTCAATACGATGTGATAAGTTAATCTAGAAAATTTATAACTTGCAACCAAATTTAGGATTGTGTTTCAATTTAAACTAAAAAAAATATTGACTCGATGAACCCAGTTGATAATAAAATTGATTCAATCAATACTAAGAATTTTTTATTATTTTTTAAAGAATAAAACAATGTTGTTTTGATATAAATAATTAATTTATATTAACTCAATGACCTATGTTTTAGCTCAATAATCTATTGACCCGGGATCCTTTCTTGACAGACCCCAGGTTGGGTATGAGAGCTATGGCTTGAATCACTCTTTTGAACCAAAAATAAAAAATAAGAACTATGTCACCATGAAAGCTCACCGTGGTTAAGAGTTGAGCTGAAACAAAGTGACCAACGACTGCTCAGCGGTTTGTGGGCTTATTTTGTGACTTCTCAACCCGTATCGTGCAGGCTTGGAAGAGCTGGGTTGAGTTCCATTTTCTTAGACCCAATCCAACCAAAATTGGGCTCAGGTTTACCTGGTTTTGCCAAGTAGTTGTGACTCTGTGACAGAAAGATTGCGGGGGTCGCATGAAACTGCATTGGTTCTCTGTGTGTGTGTGTGTGTGTGTGTGTATCTTTTTCACAACCTGGTTTGGGTCCTAAAATTGGAGGTTTTGTTTTGTTGGACTAGGTTTAGAGCTTTTGTTGGGTTAAGGTTGGTCCAATGGGTTGTATTTTTAAAAAATAATCTCTCCTGTAGTACCAAATGCTCCTCCCTTGACCATAGACAATGTATTCCTTGTAACATCCTAATCATGGTGTCTAAATATCTTCCATCCCACGAAACTGTTCTATAAATCTCAGGATTCGTTTTGGATTTTTCCCAACTCTTCTCTTTCCCTCGACTTATGGAAAATGATTATGTGGTTTCTCCAAAACTAGCCGTTGCTAGCTTGTGCCAAACTGGCTAGCTTGATTTGGGTCTAGGATACTCTGTCCTCGTGCTCTAAAAGTGTGCACTGCTAACCTGACTCTCATGGCCTACTCTGTCCTCGTGCTCTAAAAGCGTGCTCAATCTCATAAGTGAAGGCCCTATAAAAAAAACTCGCATACCTCTACATTTGTAAGCTGTCAGCATGGTGGCCAATCCATGTACAAGCAATGGGCTTTGATTAACCCTTCAATTAAAATCTTTTTTAATGCTTCTTATTATTATTTTTTTTAATCTTCTTTTTTATTTTTTTATCCCAATTGTTACGTGTTTATATATATATATATATATATATATATATTTTATCCATTAATTTTTTATTTGATGGGTAATAAACTTTGGAGTTTTTTTATTTGTGAAATCTCTGATTTATTGATATAGGTAATGAATTTGACAAGTTTATTTTTTAAAATCTTTTTTTATATCTTCTAATTTATTTTTTACATTTTTAATCACAATTTTTATATGGTTTTTCTTTAGTGTTTCATTACGAGGAACGGACTTCCAAGCTTTTTTATTTGTGATGTTTTTGGTCTATTGATACGAGTAATGAATTTGACAAGTTCTTTATGAGGTCCGAGATTTTTTTATTAATTATTTTTACTATTTTAACATTACTCTTTTTTTTAAAAAAAAGTTTTTATGATTATCTTCAATTTCTTCTCTATTGTTTTATCTTGGTCTCATGGCCTAGATTGTGAGTTTTGCAGACCTTTTTTTTTTTTAATAAAAGTGTTTGAAAAAATAATTTTTTTGTATTTAATTTTTGAATAATTCATTTTATTTTATACAAGTGAGCTTTATTTTATAAAAAAATATTTATTCTTAAATAATATCTATTATATGTTTGCCATTGCATAATGTTTTTAGTTCCATATTTGTTTATGTTTATATTATCTTTTATTGATTTTAATAAGCAAATTTGGTAGACATAAACGAGTAAACATCTCATTTTACACAATCAAATATCTCAACCTACATTTATCTATTAATTTTTCTAGTTTCTTTTTTGGTTATTGTTAATAATTTTTTATTTATTTATTTACATAAATAATCATCGGTTAATAATTTTTTTTATATACTTGAATCTTTTTAGAAAATAGCCCACATACCCATGGTTTATATATATATATAAAATTTAACCTCACAGCAGTGCGGGTTAAATAGCCAGTAACCTTTGAAACCATGAAGCAATGTTAAGTACTATAAGTGTGTTTGGGAGTGTGATAACGGTTGTTTTTCAAAGTATTTTTTACTTAGATTTTTTAAAAATTATTTTTAACATCAGCACATTAAAACAATTTGAAAACACTAAAATAAAATTATTTTGAAGTAAAGAAAAAATTTAATTTTATTTAAAAACACTTTTAAAACAAAAAAACAAATCAATCTAAATAATTCTAAGTTAGTACAATGGAGCTACAACAAACAATAAAAACATTCAGCGTATCTATTACAGAGAACTATAAAAACAATAAGTATGATGAGTTAGTCGGAAAATCTACAAACCAAAGATTGTTTTGTTACACGATTACGCAGGAGATTTTGGAAGAGTCGAGCTGTTAGATACAGTGTTGAACTATCTTGATAGGACAATTCAATGCAAAGATGGCATAAAACAATAGTTTTGGATGTTTCTGCGCACCCTTCAATATTTTGGCTATATTTTTTCTTGTAGTAATCTGGATATCAAAATTAGACAGACCACCCCAGTTCAGAAAGCTAGTGTACATGACATGTTTCCATATCGGCATATCCTAAATTCCAGCGTTTAGCTATTTTTATAGCTTTCTGGGATTTGATTTTGTTTCTATTTAAAGTTTGCGAGGTGACTTGTTTTAAACATTATTTTTAATTTCTTGAATAATCAAGATTTTCCTTTCTTGGTAAAATTCTCAACCCTAGCAAATTTAAACCCTACTTGTGGGCCATTTTGAATAATCATGAGTGTGTGTGTGTGTATATCGATCTTAGAATTTCTCTCTTTTTATGAGACATGCAATGGTGTTTAGAGTTCTCTCAAACCCTTATCATCTCTACCCGTTCTTGAATTTCCCTTTCAATCCCAGCTTAGGTAGTTCATGTTTCGTCACATGCTCATGTCTAATCTAACAATAATGCGGGCTAGCTAGTACAAGTGGACAGCCCTCAAGGATAATGTCCATGGGCAGTTCCGACTAGAGATGGTGGCCAAATGGCCATCCCATGTGTTAAACTTAAGCTTTCAGCAGTGCTCGAAGTTCAGATATTCAAATTGAAGTACACACAAATCATGTAAATATATATGATTCCAAGGAGAAATGGACACAAACTATAGCTGTTGAGGAGTCGGCATGCAGTCAGGTTTTGAGGAGACTGACTTGAGGCTGTGGGCGGAGATCATCGATAGATATGGGCCATTAATTGTTGATCGACTCATGTGAGCTGTTTTCGAACTCTTTGTGCCTCGACCTTTTTGTGGCCTTTGTGGGTGTTCTTTTCTCTTTATCCCTCTCTAGAACTGCTATTCTGCAATGAACAACTGAGCATGTCGACCATGATTAATTGAATCTCTCTGCGCATAACTTAATTCATCAATTTATCTTGAAAGTCTTGGAACTGCTTTCGTACGCTGAAGTTTAGCCCCAGACCTGTCATGAACCATGGAAAAAAAAAGTAGAGTTTATTCTGCAGAAAATTAGTTGAAGTGGAGACGTCAGAACACAAAGGTGTTGTGGTGTGCTGTAGTTGATTATCACGCCAATTTAACATATTAATGATTAGTTTAGTTAGAGTTAATTTATAAAAAAGGACAAATTCTATAGATACTAGAACGTGTTTAATTCAAAAACGGATACAACAATATTAAATGAATATATTTTTAACAAAGTTCGGAAAAGATTTTATTTATATTTTTTTAATAAAAGCACAAAAAAAAATATTTGATATAGTCCAACTTGTAGAAACTATAAATTTTAAACATTCTAGTAAAAATTTGACACAATTAAATATTTCTATGAACTAGTAAAATAGATCTAGGTTCGAAAAAAATTTAATCAGTAAAATCATTTTTATTTTTCAGAATATAAAATTATAAATTTATTATTTATAGATACAACCTTTTTAGCGTATTCAAATTTATATTTTATGTGTTATCATTGTTATATTAGCTTCGGTACATATCAATATCTCTACTATTTTCATTTTTTCTCTCCTAATCAAGAACCAAATGCTAAGAATCTCTAATATATAAATCCGAGCAACACCACTTTTAATTTTGTTTTCATATACTATGGATGAACACCATTCAAAAAACTAACTTCGAATTACCTGTTCAAATTCGAAGCCCCATTAGGGATGAACACTATTCAAAGAAATCTAAATTGTTTTGTTATATAAGGGAGACCACCATTTTTTACAACAATTGTTTCCATATCGGCACATCCTATTTGTTTCAGTTTGGCCTGCGTAGCAAAGGCACTCCCAGCAGCCTTTGGTCACGAAGAAAAGAGAATAAAAATTTAACCTAGTTAAACGCGTTTAAACAGCTCATTTTGTTCACAGAGTAACATCTTTTTGAGGTTTTGTGAGCTTTTCTTAATCATGCTGGAGCTTTGGATTGTGCTTTACAGAAAAGAATTAACTGTAATTTTCCTGGTGGAGTTTTGTGGCTCTTTTCCTGTATCCATGTGCAAGGAAGGCATCAGAGAAACTTTGAAGCCAAATATTATTAATATTATTGTGCAGTAATTGGTCAAACAAAAGATGACAGTATTCAAAGGAATAGTGATGTGTGGCCAATCTTGGAATAATTAGCTATCATATATGAACCCAGGAAAAACAAGCTGTGGTGGTGGGTGTGGAGAGCTAACTGCTGAAGTCCCATTGGCTTTCATGGACCCTACCCCATCTGCTGATAGGTGTTTATGGGCAAGTTGACAGTCTGAACTCTGCTGAATCAGGGGACCTTTTCTTGAAAATACTCTGATGGCTATGGGTGGAAGAATGTTATTCAATCATGTTCCTTGCCAAAAGCTAAATGTCAAAGCAAGCAAGCAGTTGTCATATGAGGAACTCAATTCCTCCACAAAGTTGTCTGCATGATATTTTTTAAAATATTCTTTATTTAAAAATATATTAAAATAATTATTTAAAAAATACATTTAGATATAATTGTAATCATAAAAGCAAAAACAAACAGTAAACTAATGAGTTTTTTTTTTTTTTTTGCATCTCATCTTGCGATGTCAAGAATATTAATGGAATTGATACTTACCTAATTAATGTTGATTTTTCCTCTTTTTTTTTTTCTTGTCAAATGATTGGATGAACACGGTCAATAATTCCCTCTTTAATTAAGTGTGAGAAACATTTTATTTCAAGATTCTTGAAACAAAATTAAATCATTTCAGTACTAAATTCATCATCCATTATTAATGTTCAATGTATGAAGATCATGGTGACAACGAGGTAACAAGGGAACTCTCTCTTATTCTCTTGATTGCTCGAAATAATTACAATTAATGATCTTTACATTATTGTATGGCAATGCAAACAATATATATTAGGTTTTGTTTGTTAATGCGGTCAACCGCGCAGATAGCATCAAGGAATAGCTGAAAATCAATGGAGGGAGAAGGCAATGATTCGAAAGAGATGAAAATCTCCTCATTAAAGATAAATCACTGGGACTATAATACAAGAAAGCTGCATGAAACTGAAAAAATAAAGGAGAAAAAACAAGCCACTACGTCCTCAGTTATACAAAATGCCCAAAACACCTCAAAACTTTGGGCCTTCGGAGAGGGCTCTATCTGTGTGCTATCTGTCTTTTCCTAAATTTTTTTTTCTTTTTTTTTTTTTATATCATACAAAGGGTAGTTTTTTACAGTTAAAAATGACTTTAAAACTGTGAGATGCAACGTCTATGGCAAGCTGTTGCCCTCTTGGTTTGCTTAGTTTCCTCTTTCCAAACCTTGCCAATATCTTGTGCAATTCTAATGGCATCAGAGGATGCACCAGAGAGCCCTTTCCTTGTGAACCCAACAGCATAGAGACCGGCATTTCCTTTCCAGCCATTTGGGAATGGTGCCTTTGGGAACCCATTTTTGGAGAAGAATTCACCTTCCTGAATCCATCATGTAACAAACCAAGATTAGCCCATTTGTCCAATACCAAATAATAATCTAAAAAAAACACAGCAGAAGCTTCTGAAACAGTCTTCCTTCTTGTAAAGAGATAGGACAAAACACATTGTCTGACAATTTTCTGATAGTGGATAAGAAGTTTTTTCAAAGGAAAGAAATTGACTTTTCAGAATATTTTTTCTAAAAAGAAAGATATATAAACAGAGGAATTGGAACATATTCTCACCTGAAGCCAATAGGGGACATTGCTGCGGTATCCAGTAGCCAAAATAACTGAGTCTATATCAAGAATTTCACCATTGACAAGCTCAACTTGACCACGTGAAAACCTCTTGATTCCAGGAACCACGTTAATGTCTCCAGATCTGATTTTCTCCAATGCACCAATGTCCAGTACAGGGGTCTTGCCCATGGTGTTCTTGAGTGTCAATGGACCCATAGATGGCCTCTTTAGACCATACTTGTCAGTGTTTCCTAGAACCAACCATGCCATAATCAGCATGAGCTTGTCAACTAGCCAAAGGGGTAGCCAACTCATCAACAAAACAGCCAATTCAAAGGTTGATTTGCCCATGATTTCTCTTGGCAAAACATGAACCTGTAGCAAACCAAAAGAAGAATAAAAAACCCATTAGGATCGACAGCTAAAAAGTCATCAGAATTTTGTTGAAACCAAGTGCAATGTTTGATTGAAACTCACCGAGTTGCGAACCACCATTGATGGAGAAGCGTTGTAGTTGCAAAGATCGAGAGAAACTTCCATGCCAGAATTGCCACAGCCGACAACAAGTACGTTCTTCCCGCTGAATTTCTCGCCGGATTTATATTGGCAAGCATGCATAACCTCACCACCGAACTCAGCCAATCCTTCAATCTCAGGCATTACACACTCTGCATTCTCTCCGGTGGCCACAACAAGCCAGCGGCAAATGTACTCAACTTCAGTACGGTTTGAGCCGCTTGTGGAAACTGTCTTGACCCTCCACAAACCACTGGTCTCATCGTACCTTGCTGACTGAACATACTCATTGAATTTTGGGTTGATCTCAAAGTGCTTTGCGTATGATTCAAGGTACTCAATGAACTGTTTCTTTGTAGGGTACTCGGGGAAATCCTCGGGAAATGGGAGTTTAGGGAGCTGGCAGAATTGCTTAGGGAGGTGAAGTTTAAGCCTGTTGTAGGTGCGTTTTTGCCACAAAGATGCTATGCAGTCTTCTTTTTCAAGAACAGCAAAGGGCACGCCTTGATCTCTAAGGCAAGCAGCCGTGGCTAACCCTGATGGTCCGGCACCAACTATGACCGGACCATTAACCCAAATGCATCTTCTAGAGAAGAAATCTTCATGATCAGCTAAGCGAAACATATTCTCCATGATGTAATATATAGTATATGTCACTATATATATATATAAAGTTTGAGCGTTTGTGTGAGATTTGCTTTCAAGCTTATAGCTAGCTTAAGGTCTTAGTAGCCAAAGTAGATTTTGTAGGATCAAAGAGAGTTGAAGATAGAAGAGTGAGAGTTGTCTTTGTTGTTGTTTTGAAGTGAATTGTGTTTTGGTATGGAGGGAGAGAAGGGGTGGGGGTGCTTTAAATAGGGGAGCGAGCTAGCTTTGGAGGGGGTCAAATGATCATGTGAGGAGTGGGAGAGTTATGCCTCTTGACGGTCATTCTCGAATCATAAGCCTAATGGCTGCCTTTTCATTATTTTATTGATCTTAAAACCTAACATAATTATATTATTATGAGAGGTCTATGTGTGTGTTATGTATATAATAATATTTTCTTGCTAAATTAATGTACAAGAAATAGAAATATTTTGATATGCCTCGGGGAAAGCTTTTTACAATCACAAGATGGGAAGGGATTTTATAATTAGTAGTTGTTTTATTTATACAATACCGAGTAATGCTCGGCATACTCTTCCATTACCGACCCGAGGTATGGAATTTTGATGCCAAAAACTTGACATATGCTCGAAGATTTTGTTGCATGTTTGAGATTCCATATATGTGATGCTCCACCAAATTGGTGGGTCTCTCTTTCTATCATATAATTGGAGTGAACTTGATGGAAGTTGTGAGTTCATTATAGCAAAATGAATCGAGAATCTTTGACACGATACTATTATTTGAATCATTGCTTTGTGTTTAAACTTGTGTTATTAAAGCTCATTTTAGCCTAATAGATGAATTTAATATCTAATTTAAGTTTGATTTATAAAAAAATTAGATGGGAGTTGACCCAACTTATAACATGATTAATCTAATTAAAACTTAATCTAATTTTTTTATTATAAAAATTAAAATAATATTATTTTAATTAATTCAAGTTTATAATCTTAAATCAGATCACGAGTTGAATAGTGTTTAATAATTTTAATATTATTTTAATTTATTCGAGTTAATATATTCGTCCAATCTTACAAGTTTTTTTTTTTTTTTCTCCTTGTGTATTATATACATGGCAATGAAGAAGGAGAATTAGGAAGCAATGAAAGTGACTCCTCGTTCTCATCTTGATTCTATTGGACCCACTAAAGGAGGATGGGAGTGCTCATAGTAATTAAAAAATAAAATAAACAAAAATCTCTAGAAATGAACATCAGCCAGGAGTAGCTGACTAGGATATGCACATACGCCCACGTGGAGAGGATCGGCCAGCTTGCAAAAATAGGGTCCTAGAAGGCTCCAGCCATTAGGATAGCAACCTGTAAAGCTGTTTCGGCCCACAAGGCCCATTCTGCCAACCAGAATTTCACACTCCTCTAGGACCAACTGCCACGTGTTGACCCCACTTCTCTTGAATTTATTATTTTCTTGCTAATTTCCACGCACTGCTTTGAACAGATTTCTACATTCCAAAAATCTGTTCTTTCCACTCTCTAATTTGCTACTTCTACTCTTTGCCCTTGTAACTAAAACCCTAATATTTTCACAAGTGCCAACTTCCATGTGCTAGGGTTTTTCATTTTGTCTAACTAATGATAAATTGAAATGCATAGTAGAGTTGTTAATTAAGGTAACTTTTTGAATCGTGGTTGTAATGTTTTTTATTAGAAAAAATATCAAATTATAGTTTTTTTTAAATAATTTTAGAAGGTTTTAATATGAAGATGTTCAAGCATTGAAAAGCATTTAAAATAAATAAATTTAGTAGTGTTTTTTCGAATGGAAATACTTGTAACTGCATTATCGATACACTTCATTAACCTCTCCTCTTTTTATTTTTTCAATTTAATTATATAGTTCTAATATATATATATATATATATATATTCAATCAAATTATGTCAAAGTTTATTAATAAATAAGGAATATCTTTAAATCATGTTCATAGTGTCAAAAAAATCATCTCAACCCAATAACTTAAACTTTTAGATGAGGTCCCAAGATATGATTTATATTATTCTCTAACACCCTCTCTCAAGTAAAAGTTCTTTGAGCTTGAAATTTGCACAGACCCACACTACCCTGTGCTTGATTTTTTATCAAATAAATAGGGATGGTGAGATTCGAACTTGTGACTGTTTGGTCATCAAGACTCTGATACCATGTCAAAAAATCATTTCAACTCAATTGCTTAAACTTTTAGATAAAATCCCAATATATGATTTATATTATTTTTTAACAGAAAGAAAGTATTTTTTCCAAACCATATTAATGTTCACAACCAAAAATATCAATAAATAAAGTGATTTTAGATAGTTTTGATTGAAGATATTGAATCATTGAAAAATATTTTAAGAAAATCTAAATATGATTTTTTTTATTTATGAAAACACAAAAACAAAAGTCTATTTTCAACAACATTACCAAAAACACATTTAATTAACTTTTTTTTTTAATTTCTTTTATCTTTGATTTATAAAATATATCTTAACAGAAACTACTTTTTTCAAACAATTTTAAAAGAAATCAGCAGATAATTCAACGAAAGGGGATACATATACAACTTGTTTAGTGTTACAGCATACGATGAGTTTAAGAAAATATATATTCTTAAATCAATGGAGAAGATCTTTGGACATCGACTATCAATCATGGATATGTAATTATATGCCTTTGTTAATTTAGCAGGCTTCGATTTCTGCTCTACGTGGAAGGCTAACAAACCATGTTCCTTTCGGTAGTTCATATAATATTAAGACCCTTTTTGACACGCGTCCTGATCATGATTAACAAGTAATTAAAGTGGGTTTTGAGCTTTTACTAATATATATAGAGTACTTTGAATTTTTGGTGGAGATTAATTAACAAAGGCTTGCAAGCTAGCTTTCAAGGTTAGGGTTAGGGTTTGTACATTATATTTTGTTTTATAGGCCTATCAAGTACAATTAAGCTTCGTGGCTAGCTAGGTGGATGATAGTTTTGAGTTGGAAACTCAGTGTATGCTCCACTATCCCACTTGCTACTAAGTTAAAATTTCATGGGAAAGCAGAGGGAAGCATGTGCATGATGCCTTGAATTCCATAAGAGTCTCTTCTTTTCATGAAAAGATTCAGAGGGATGAGTTTACTTTGGCGTTTCTAGCTATGTTTTTTTTTTTTTGCATTATAATATTAATTTTTTTCTTCGGAATGAGTAGTATCATCATCATTCCACTTCTGCTCTAGTAAGTCCCCAAGCTCCAAGAAAAAAAAAACAAGCCTCCAAATGCAAGAGAACAAAGAGATATGATGAGAGATACAGATGCAATCATATCCCATGCACAATATCCATCATATAGATTTATGAGTTTTTTTTATTTCAATGTGTTTAGCATTGTAATAGTTTTTATAATTGTGATTTAAAAAAATATATTAAAAAAATTATAAATTAGAGCTTTTTTTATAACTAATTTAAAAAAAACATTTCAGTGAAATCTATATAAAATTATACCATGTATTATTTAACCAAAAACTTTGAAATTTATTTTTAAATCTGTGATTAAAAAAAAAAACACAAATTATATTACACCTCACAGCAAAAATAAACAGAGCGTTAGCCTACCCACCAGCCTTGCCATGCTCCACAGCCAGCTTGGTAGCATTTGATGATCAACTCTTTAACTTTTAGGATGAGATGGAATAAGTTTTCTAGTATTTTAATTTTTGCACCTTAATTAATAACGTCTTTTTCATTTTATTATATGATCTTTCATAAATATATAATTAATTCCTCTTCTTTTATGGAAAGATCCTAGGGCTTTCGTCTAGCTTTCTGTGGTCGGCGGTGCTTGCTAGGAAGAGTGTGTTTTGGAAGAATATCTTTAGTGGTATTTGCAAACTAAATTATGCAGAAAGGCTTGAGGAAATCTATAATGAGTATCAATCAGTCACGCGTATGAGAGAAAAAAAAGTTCGAGAAAGGCTAAATCATTATCATATATCTATCTCAATGCCTTTCTTAGAGAAGTTTATAGGGTTTAGACATGCTGGAACCTCCATCGGTTGCCAACTTCACAAAGCAGAAAGTTTACGCAGATCAAGATATGCAAACTGGCTGTGGAATATATATATATATATATATATATATAAATTATTAGGTTGAAATGATTTTTTTACACCATATATATATATATATATATATATATATGGTGTAAAAAAATCATTTCAACCTAATAATTTAAGCTGTTAGATAAGATCTCGGACCTATATTACCTTGTGCTTAATTTTTATCAAATAAATGAGGATGGTGAGATTTGAACTTGTGACCGCTTGGTCATCAAAACTCTGATACCATGTTAAAGAATCAATTCAACCCAATAGCTTAAGCTGTTAGGTGAGGTCCCAAGATATGATTTATATTATTTTCTAACACACCCTCTCAAGTGAAAACCATTTGGGCTTGAAACTTGCACGAGGCTCACATTACCTTGTGCTTAATTTTTATCAAATAAATGGGGATGATGAGATTTAAACTCGTGACCGTTTGGTCATTAAAGCTCTGATACCATGTCAAAGAACCATCTCAACCCAATAACTGAAGTTGTTAGGTAATGTCCCAAAATATGATTTATATTATTTTCTAACATATGAAAAAAAAAATTAAACATATTTAAATAAAAAAAATACATGTTACTTGTTGGGATAGATAACGCGTCATCTATTATAGTTCAAGATTTAAACACCATAGTGGTTGTTGGAAAATCACGAGGTAGAGTTTTTTTAGGTTGAACATATGTTTTCAACCAATTTTCACAAAAAACAAACACCTAATAAAAATCATAAAAGTTCCTCTAAACAACATATTAATCTTAAAATACCTTAAAATCATCAAAGAAAACTAGAATCAATCGAACTTGGAAAATCAAAATGGAACTCAATTTTCTTTTTCAAACATGTTTATAGAAAAAATTCATTATCATCATCAAATGTAACTTGTTGACACCAAGTTTAATTATTTTTGTTGTCGATATCACGACAAACACTAATATTTTTTTTTTCCATCATTTTCCAACTATCTTTTCTCGCTTCTCTAACTCGGGGATTAAAAAATAAATAGAATAAACTTAGTTACCACCAAGTTTGACAATAGTGTAGGACTACTTATTGGTTTTATATTGTATAGAAGTTTTCATGGTTATATATTGACCACTTTGCATAAAAGGTTAGCACGAATCACATGTAATGCAAGTATAAAGATAACTAGTTGGCTATAAATAAATTCTGGGATACATATTATAATTAGCCTTTATATTTTGGTGTTGGTGTCCATCTTGTATGTTCTCACTTGTATTTTCTCCTCAGCAAAATTTGGTAGCCAGTCTTCTTTTGCCTACGTCCACCATCTTTGGTCATATATGGAAAGCACATTATTTAATTAGGTGAAAAATATAGTATTAAAATCTAGGGGTAGGTTCTCTTCATGATTAAGAAGGGCCCCATGAGATTGCAAGAGGTTCTATATATACATATATAGTCTTGATTAAACTCTTAGTTCTTCTCCTCATCCTTCATATGTTAATAGCATAAATATATTATTATTATTATTATTATTATTATTATTATCAACAAAAGCATAACTACTCATTGCAGGCATAACACTAAATGTTTATACTCTCATTATTAGCTATATAAAAAAAAAAATACAATTCACAATTGTAATCCATCCAATCATTTGACCAGCGCATAGAAGAGAACGAATCTCTCCTCCCCCTTTCTGATGATTTATACTTAATGCATTGAACCTAATAATTAATCTATTAAATGAGATTTAAGTGTTAATTAATAAATTATAATATTCCCTTAATTACATTCATAATAGTTCCAATCCTAGATCTTGCACTTATAAAATAATTATGAGGAATTATTTATATCATTTCATGTTATTTTTTTCGGAAATATGATCTCTACATTTCAAATCGCACCGTTAATTTTAAATTTAAAAGTTTTGGATTAGATAAAAGAAATTAAATTGATATCACTTTTGTAATATATAAAATCATGTTCATTCCATTCAAATTCAATGATTTATAAGACGTAATGAACTTAATAAAACATTAAAAAAAAATAGGGATTAAGAGGATTTCGATCCACGTACCTAACATTGTATGGAATACATGAAGATTTTATATATAAAAAAAACCCACAACTTCTCAACTATAGATTATATCTCAAGGAGTAATTAGTCTTTGTAATCTATGTGTGGAGTCAATTAACAGCATGTGCCGTAGAAGGGAGAGCTTCAGCAAAATTAAAGATATACCAACAAAGAAAATCTCAACAAATCTATAAGGGGAAAAAAGAAGAGCTTTTAAGGGAATAATGGGCACACAAGAAGCTTAGAAAGATTTCGAAAGATCTTTGTATTCGAGACCTCCTTTTGTTTTATCTCATTATGTGACTAAGCACTAAATCTCACCATTTATATTCGAGCAATTAATTATAATATAATTAACAATAGCAATTAATTATTAATTCTAGTTGGAATATTTCCTTGCATATGTTTGGATTTTTGTTCTGATTGAGAACATAAAATCTTAGTAATTATGATTGGAACCAAATATATATATTGATTGGTTCTTAAAAATAGATATGGGAATATTCTTGCCATAAACCATATTTATGAGTAATGAGAACTACTTTGTCCATCCTCCTAGCTTATTTTCTTTTTGAGGTAGTGTTTCATTGCTATATGATATAGAAAAGATGAAGACAGTATATAAATTTACTTTAAAATTATTTTAATTTATTTTATATTTTTATCAATATTTTTATTTATTCAACTAAACATGTTTCTGGTTTTTTATATGTATTTCAAACACAAGTAATCTAATATTATTTTTATAGCTGAACACCTTCCATCCTTGATTTTTATTCCTTTACAATCAAAAAGCTTGATATCAAAATTAATGATGATACTAATTGCTAGCTACAATGTTTCTTAAAAAAATTTAAAAAGGTTATGTTAAAATTAATTTTTTTATGTTTTCAGATCGTTTTAATATGCTGATATAAAAAATAATTAAAAAAATATATATTATTTTGATATATATTTTTTTAAAAAAACACTTCCAATTATAATTATTATTACATTCTGAAACACCCTTTGTTTTGATGTTGTTGTATGTGAAGAGGGAATTGCATTCATCCTCTTGGTTGTGATGGGCATTGTCAATGTCATGCTTGTTTTATTAAATAAAACATGAAAAAAGATATGCTTGAAGAACAAAATTTCCACACATTTTGTCATCATCAATGTACACAACTTCAGACAGTGAGAAATTCGTGATGATTTTCAGCACTTTGACAAAAATAAAATAAAAATAAATAAATGGACAAAACCCACGAGTAATTATATCATATGACATTGAACAGATAAAATTGTATTATCGATATAATAATAATGAATCAGGTAGTGAAGAAAAGTAATTAATTAGTTTAAATAAATAATCAATTTTGAATAATTATATTCAAATGATTGAAATAAAAAATACATATACTTAATTAATCAAGTTGATAATAAAATGATTTTTTTAACGGATTGATGAAAACACAAAGTAAAAATAACAATTTTAACCAAAATCAAATAACTATAAACACAACTACACACATAAAAAAAATGAAAAATTAAAATCCTTCATGATCTAATTAATTTACAAAACTCTAGCTAGGCACTGAAATAATAAAATTGACGTGGTTATATACATGGAATATGTTAAACTTCAAATAATTGAAATATCAATATGGAACCAATATTTAAATATGTTAATCACATGGAATAGAACATGCCCTAACTAATTCTTAAATAAAATATTAATAAAATTGTTGAAATCAGAAGTATAATTTTATTAGTTAACAGCAACCTTAGTTTGCAATAACAAGGGGTTGTGATCGACTGTTGTAAAATCATCGAGCATGAGAATATGGTTGACCTCATTCTCCATTCAATTCCTTTGTTTCAAATAATATTTCTATGGTAATTTTATCTAAACTTGATGGATATCAACTAAACCGACTTAAATTAGAATAAAACTTTTAGACATGATCGGGTTTGGATAAAACTCAAAGGAAAAAAATCAAGTTTTTGGTTGTATGTTGTCAAAGAGTCAATTCAACCTTAAAGTTTAAGCTGTTAGGTGAGGTTTCAAGATATGATTTATATTATTCTCTAACACACCCTCTCAAGTGAAAATTCTTTGGGGTTAAAACTTGTATAAACTCACAGTATCTTATGTTTAATTTTTATCAAATAAATAAGAATGATGAGATTCGAACTCGTGATCGCTTGGTCATCAAGGCTCTGATATAATGTTAAAAAATCATCTCAACTTAAAAACTTAAATTATTAATTAGGTAAAATTTCAAGATATAATTTATATTATTCTCTAACATATATATATATATATATATATAAATACCAATATACCGACCCAAAATAATTAAATAACCTTTATTTTTTTTAAATGAAACAATTACATATATATATATATATCAAGCTAATTATATAATAAATAATTATAAATTATAGCATTTGAATTCAAATTCAGGTTATAAATATTTGATGAGCATCCAAAACTTGATCTGGTCAAGTATAGGTATAAAAATTTATACCCCTCTCTCTCTCTCATTCCTAACAAAAAAAAATTAGAAAAAAAAAAGAACAAATGAACATTTCCCGATGGCAATATTCGGTTGATGAGGTCGGTAAAACAGTTTGATTGAAGTTTAGTTGCTGCTCTTGCAAGTTGCAGTGTTAGGATCATTGCACCTGGAGCAACCAAAGGGTTGCATGTGGCAGCATTGTTTTCTATATTATTATTAAGTTATACCAAGAAAAATGTTGGAAGAATTCGAGGGTGAATTTTCTAATGCCTTCTCTTAATCCTAGGTGCCGCCCCCTTCTCCTCCATATATATGGCCAATAACTAAGCCAGCACCACCATCAGACTGACTCCACACATAGATTTAGTCTTCCAAGTTGGTGGTGGAGAGAGGAGACAAAGGGTCAGGTGGGCTTCGACTAAAAAAATGGAATTATGATTAGGGGGATGAACATGTGCATGGTGCTTCTTAATTATGAGATGTGGTTGAACAAGTTTTTCTTGTTTATCTAAACCAACAGTGCTAGCTCTACTACATTTTTATATTAGACATGGCACATGAATCCTCACAGTTAATCACAAATTTAATTATGTTTTAATTAATTATTAGTGCTAATATATTCCTCCCACATTCTGGCAAGTCACCGTTAATCACCTTTTGTTTTCTTAACCATACACATAATGATCATTTGACTAAAAAGTAGTGGAAAATCTTACTTAGTTTTAGGAAATGAAATAATTAGACACCATATATACTTGTTTGACTCCATCATATATATATATATATATATATATATATATATATATATATATAGCATATGCACATGGTACTGATAGCAGTTTAATTTGTAGTTTTATATAGCGTTATCATGGTAAAACTATATTTTTGCCTTAATTATAGAACTTATCAGTATTTTTTTTTTACTTTTGTAGTTTAGAGTTTTTCAATATTACCCTTATGAATATTCTTAAAAAGTTTCATTTTTTTCTTTTTATTACTAAATAAGTAATAATTAAAAGCTATTTTTTCAAATTTTTATTTAATTGTTTCTTATTTTTCACTCATTTATTCCTTGCTAGTCCACACATATGTTATAATATCAAACAAAAAACAATTAGAAACTTAAAACAAAGCAAAAACCAAATTAAAAAAAAACAAAGTAGGGTATATATATATATTTAATATATGGTTCATGATAAATTGAAACTCTTGGGAAACTAAAGGGAAACATTGGGAAATTTAAAACAGTAAGGGTAGAAGTGAAACATTGATAAATCAAAGATTAATCAAATAAGTTCAAGAAAAACTATAAATTATTTTTTTTCATACCCAAGATTTTAAAAGAGTTTTCAAGTGATATATATCCATACAAAAGTAATTAATGTGGTATGTATATTAATTAATCAAATAATTTTAAATTTATGGCCGGGAAGCACATAGAAACGAAACAAACGAAGCCTTAATTACATAGAAGTTTATGTTCCCGTTAATTATTCTCAGGACACTAAGGATATCCCAAATTAATTAGAATCTCGAGGTTCCAAGCTAGAGGCAGATCAAGCGCATGGTTTTGGTAGTGCTGTTTTTAGCAACAAAATATAAGAAGATTCATGCATCCTCAAATATTCCACGGCACCCATCAAGCTAGAGCTACATTTTCCATGCTTTGATCCCTCCAAACCTGGTAAGATCAGCAGGCAGTAGCGTAGACACAATGTATTCCACGTTATTTTTTATTTTCTTCCTCGAAACCCTAGCTAGCCAGAAGAAATGTTTCAAGAATTACTTTCTCCGATGAAAAATAATTAATATTTGCTTTCCTTAGCAGTCGTTTCAATCTGTGCTACGCGTTTACGATATGTTTTTGGTGCACATGGCACATACCAGAAAAACTCACACACACAGAGGAGGCATCATCTAAGGCCGGTTTAGGCAATGGAGGGAGAGAGATTAATGAAGTATAATCTTGACTTGATAATTATCTTAACCGTCCATGATTAAATGTTTAGTGGCTTGTGGTTTGAAATACTGGAAACCATGTGAGTTTTTTAATTAAATGGGTTTGCATGTCTTAATTCTCGATCGACTACCCATCTACACTCCTTTCTTGAATTCCTAATTAAGAATTGTTGTTGACATTTTCATCGATTAAATATTCAAGTGGTTGTATTTAGCAACCAACATAGGCTAAAGTCAACGAAAATAAGTGTGTTTAACTGTGTTTAGTGCAAACTATTTCCCACAAATTAATAAAGCTTTTGATTGTTTGGATTCTTGTTGTTAATTTAGATATTAATTTTATGTTTGATATTGTACTACAGTTGTGTGATTAAAGCTATTTTTTAGACTAATCATAATTTGAAAAGCTTTTTTTATTTCCATTTCTTAAATCTCCTTTCTATATAAAAATATAATAAAAACTTTAGTTAAAAAAAAAACTATAATTTATAGTTTTTCTTTAACCTATTTTTAAATTTGTAGCTATAAAAACTAGCACAATATTAAATCTACAGTAAAAATAAAAGATTTGAAATATATTTGGAGTAAAAAAGAGTAATAAGGAGTTCAAATGATATTGTATTGATCTATACTATGTTTGAAATAATTACTTTGAAATTAGATAAAATTTAAGTTTTTTTTTGTATTTTTTTAAATAAAAAAATAAAAAAATAAAATAATTTCATTTCTCATGATGATAATAGTGATGAAATTAATAAAAAGTATTGCACATATATGGCATCGCGACAATCATCCTCCTGAATTGGGATTATTAGGGATGATGTGGGTGAAAATGACAAGGAATTTTTATCCTTTTTAAGTATAAAAAATGGAATGTGAGTCGCCACCTAATATTTTGGTTACTAGAAAATCTAATCGGTCTCGAGAACTTGGGTAAGGGGACTGATTGCGTAAAGGGAATGTATTGACACCCCTAATTATACGTCTTACCTGAGGTAAGCTGAATTGCTTATTTGTTTGATATAAACTAAGAAAATATTGTGTTTTCTAACTGTTAGTTCATTTAGGATTTAATGAAAGTCTTTATTAATAAGGAGATTTTTATCTTATTAGGTTAAAAACCTAGTTGTTCAAATGCCAACATAAAAAATAAAATAAACTGTTTTTTTATTTAATATCGGGAATATGTCTTACGCATAAGTTCATAATCTTGCATATTAAAGAAACAAAATAATTTTTTTGATATTTTTGAAATGTTGGCCAATTCCTTTGAAATTTTATAAACTTATTGTAAAATCCATGCAATATTTTTTTTAAAAACATGTCAAAGTATTTTAGATTTTTTTTATAAAAAAATGCTTAAATAACTTTAGGATTTTTAGTCATATGCAAAAAAAAAAAAAAACAAATAGCGGCTTGAAAAAAACCTATATGTTCATGCAATATGGATTCAAAATATGTTTGAAACTAACAAAAAAAAAATCATATCATCAAAATCAAGTATGAGGCACCAAATCAAAAAACTATTAACTTAAATAACATATATGTTCATACAACATGAATTCAAAATTAGTTTTTTGAACCCATTTTATGCATGAACATACTTAACAGACTCAGGGTAAACACCATTAGTTTAATATGCATAGCTTAAATTAAATAAAAACTAAAACAACATTGTATATTAAAAACAAACTTAAACAACAGCTTTAATGTATCAAAAACATCAAAATAACTTCATTAAATAAAAATCACAGCAACAAAGAGGTCAATGCAATATCATTTGTTAAACATTTTGAACCTTTATACTTGTAAACATTAATATAAAACAAAAATGATCAAAAAAACACCTTAAATAGACCTTTTGTATTAGACGATATACCTCAAACAATCACTCTCTTTTCTTTAATTTGGAAAGTTTTGTCTTTCACAAACTTGCTAAGATTAAAAAACTTAAGAAAACTTTGTATTGACCTCTTAAACCTTCACACTTAGCTTTCTTGTCAAAAAAAAATTTCTTTCTTCCTTTTTTTTTCCCTTTTTTTCGGCCTCTCTTTTCTTGATCTTGAGAGGGTTTTACTAGGGTTTTGGGAGATCTTAAGTTCATTTATGACATCTTGATCTTAAGGGAAGTGTTGTAAATCCTTAATAAGAACCCATTGAGAAGCCTTTATGTGTGAATACACAAAAACCAAATCAGTTTTTGCATGATGGTTGCACTTGTCGAGGCTAAGCGAGTTGTCCACTTTCAAGGCCTCATCGGAACAATTATAACATTATCATCGCCTGATACAACCTAAAGTTGGTAGAGGGAGTGCACATCTTTCATTTGGATCCAACCTTTCTCAATTTGAAGGTCTGTAACTTCACATTTATATGTGTTTGAAATTGTCAACTCGATTAGCAAAAATTATCAAAACATATATGCAAGCTGACGAACGATGTGTCATTCACCTTCTTTTCATTAAGTCTGAACAACACGTCGTTTAGGGTTATTAATTTGGATTTTAGCAAATTTTAATTGAGTCTCTATTCTTTCAATTGCTTTTAATTGTACCCGTAATTGTTTCCAAACTTTTAATTTCATCATTATCAAACTCAATTGTCAGCCCTAAAGTTGATCACTATTTTCATTTCAGTTTTTGGTTCTTTTTGTGCATTTCGATCCTTAATTGACCAACAAACTTTCAATTCCTTCAATTTGGCCCTTGATTTGGTCAATTTCAGCACTTACTTTCACGTATCTTTTTAAGTTTGGTCATTGGTTTTGAATTTCTTCAATCAAGTTCTTAATTGTTCATCAAACTTCAATATTTATGCAATTAAGCTTCTAATTTGACCAAATTAACTCTTAAAAAAAAATGCAATTCAACCCCTAGACCTTAATTTCTTTCAATTAAAGCCTAAATTGACTTCAAAAATCAATTTTTCTTGCAATTAAACCCTCAATAAATTCAATTAAACCTTGAAAAATTCCAATTGAGTCCTTAAACATCCAATTTTGAATTTCCTTCCTCATATTGAATTTTTCTCTATTAATAGAGCCTTCATCGGTTGAAAATATACTATTAAATTTTTCAATCTTGTATATTTTGATCTTTCCCAACCAATCTCCAACAATTTTCTTGGTGTTCTGGTTTATTCTTCTTACTCATATATATTTTTTTTATTTTCTTCTAGTATTTTTTTAATTTTTTGTATTTTCTCTTTCCTTTCTATTTTTTCTGATTTTTTTGTTTATGTGGATCCCCAAAATGGGTAACAACGAAAATAATGATCATGACAAATATTATTATTGCCATTAATATATCTTGCAATAAAACTTCATTATTCTATTGAAAAAAAACTACAAGGCAGTATATAGTTCCCAAAACCAAGTCCACCTCTCTCTCTCTCTCTCTCTCTCTCTCTCTCTCTCTCTCTCTCTCTCTCTCTCTCTCTCTCTCTCTCTCTCTCTCTCTCTCTCACACACACACACACACACACACACACACACACACACACACACACACACACACACCCAAGGATTTAAAGAATGCGAAAAAGATTGTCTCAATTAATTAAAGTTGAAAACTTAAATAAAAATGAAGATGGAAACCCCAGTAAATTTAAGTGAGCATGTTATGTTATATATAAATATATTTTTCCTTCAAGGAGGTCATATGGTTTCAAGCCTTCCTAACTTAATTATATACGTTAGTCAAACGTCTTCAACAAGAAAATAAATAAATTAAATCAAAACTTAATTAATTAGTCTAACTAACTTTGTAACTATAATAACTACATAAACATAATATTTTTATTGGAACAGGGAATCTCAATATCTTCAAGAACATGACCAAGGGTTTACCAAGTTAGACAAGAACATGACTAAGTAGGAGTTGATTTTAGATTTGAAGTGTAATGTAAGATGGGTTTTGGTCACTGGACCAGGAGTTAATATATTCTGGCCAGAGTCGAGGTAGAGATAATTAAGGATGTGGAAACACATGAGACCACATGGAACTGCCCGTTTAATGTGATATTTTGGAATATTAAGACTTGGTGAGAAATCAGTCGAGCTAGATTTTCTTAATATAAATCTGATTTTCCAAGTTAATTAACATGTGAAACTATTCTAGCCCATTCGTCATCAATAATTCTCTTCGTGATTAAATAATTAAACCAGCACCTGCTAGCTCCAGCAGAAATAAAAAAAATAATGATGATGATGATCATCAATCATCAATCATCTCTATAGATTTTGTGATCTGTGTTGTGTGTGTTTGTATGTGTATATTTACACACAACACAGATCACATAATCTATAGAGATTATTGATGTGTGTATGTTTTTTATCACAAAATCTATAGAGATCACAATATAACTCTTTTTTTAAAAAAATATTTTGGTGCAAATTTACTTGAATCCCTCGGAATATACCAAATAAATATGAAGAGAGTTTCTATGAACAAACCTCTCGAGATAAAATTTTGTTTTCTCGACGACTATTTTCATCAGCAAAACCACAGTCTGTTTGTCGCTGTGGTGTCATAAATACTCTTTTACCATGGATATCGACTTATCGACCACTAAATCTATTTCCTTTATGATCCAGGATTGCTTTACAATTGTCAAGGTGAGTAGGTAGTCTAGCATCATTTGGCAATCAGCAAAACAGCGATACTTCCTAAAAAAAAGAACAATGTCGTTTTAGTTTTTTTTTTTAAAAGAAGAAAGGTTGAATTAATCTAAGTTAATTCACCTAATCTGTTACTCATATTTACATGAGTCAAGTCTGAATGGGGTGATATAATTATGATAATAATTTGGTTAACACCGATCACTTGTGTGTTTATGTGTGTTTAATATTATGATAGTTTTTATAGTTACACTTTGAAAAGGTAGATTCGAGATAGAGTTTTTAGCGAGACTCATATAAAAATGCATTGTGTGTTGATTAGGAAGTGTTTGGCGTTGTAATAGCGATTGCTTTGCAAAGTGTTTTTTACTTGGAAATACATGAAAATATATTTTTTTATTTTTAAAATTTATTTTTGACATTATCAAATCAAAACGATCCAAAAACATCAAAAAAAAATATTTTAAAGCAAGAAAGAAATTTTAAAATTTTTTAGAAGCATGGCTGGGCCACAAAAACAAACGGCTTTAACCAAACGCTTTCAAAATTATGGTTGAGATAAAATGCAGTTTCAACCACAACTCAACATCCCTTTCATAACTATGACCACTTGGCACTTTTACAAAATTGACAAGGATGATGCTTGATTTTCTTCAAAGTCGATATGTGTCTCTGTTAAGATTAAGATAGTGTTTGTTATTGTGGTAACTGTTACTTTTTAAAGTTCATTTTACTTGGAAATATGTTAAAATAATATATTTTTTTATTTTTAAAATTTATTTTTGACTTCAACATACCAAAACAATTCAAAAATATTAAAAAATAATTTTAAAAAAACATTTTAATTTTTTTTAAATAAAATATCACCATAAAAACAAATACAGCATAAAAGTAACATGCTCCATTGGAACCAACCCAGGGTACACTTTCCATGGGGCTGACAATTCAGACAAAAATCAATCGCCCCACATATACAAATTTCGTATTTCCCATAAAAAAAGTACCAAAATTCTTCTTTCAATCAAATGCAATATTGTCATGATAATATCCACACTTTACTGCACAAGATGCAAATAGGTTTATTTATCATTAATGTAAAAGAATTATTTCAATGAAAAATTCAATCTATTGGATGAACTTCCAATAATAATTTCATATCAAAACTCCAATAATTATTTTTATGTTTATTTACAAGTATCCCACCCCATCAAAAAGGTTAGGGTCATCCCTCTTTTTTTTTAGAGCTTGTTTGAAAATGTGGGTCAACCTGTATTTTTAAAAAAATAATTTTTTTTATTAAAAGTTAATTTTTATATATATGTTTTGAATTGTTTTGATATGTTGGTCTCGAAAATAATTTTTTAAAAAATAAAAAAAATTATTTTAATATATTTTAATATGAAAAACACTTTAAAAAATAACCCACGATTATACTTTTAAACATGCTATTAGTAGAGATGATTACCTACGAAAAGCATAATTAAACGAAGGAGAACAAAATATTAGCTACTTTTCTTTCTAGAATAATTTTAAAAAGTAAACAATTCTTGTATTCGTTAAATAATTGTTTGTGTCATTCTAAAAAATTAAATTGTTAATTAAAAATAATTTTATATTATTTATTAAAAAATTGGGATTGTCAAGTTGATATGAAAGTGACTAACTTGGATTTCTTCCATTGGGTCCAAGTCACAGTCACAGCCAAATAAGACAACTAGAGAATGAATGTACTCGCTAGCCACTAACTCATAAATAATTTTGATTGATTGTGATATATGGAAAAATCCAACTTCTTTTCTATAAAAAAAAAAAATAATAATAAAAAAAAAACACCCTCTTCGTCTGCTATCTATCTAAGTAGTGTTTATATATATATATATATAAACAAAAAGCATTAGATTTGTAATAAGGTGGTGATGTATGACATTATGATGAACTTAATCTAATCATATTAAAAAATGAATTGGAAGAGCACATTATAGATTTGATTTTTTTTTTTTGGAAAATGCTTAATATCTAGGTTGGATCTTCTAAATTAATGCTGGGGGCTTTTGCTATCTTTTTAGACGAGGAGAATCGTTTCTATTTTATGCCTTGGCTAATTTAATCAATTAGATATAATTATCTCTACTCTAAGGTTCGGAGATTATAATTAACTAATTAATAATTAGCTAATTAACTATATTGTTGGTAGAAGTCACCATCTGTCATAATTTCTCTGAATTTAATTTGCAAGAATTTCTGCACTGGTCCCTGATAGCTCCCACGGTGTTATCCCTTCAGAAACTTCGTTGTTTTCGGCTATAGAAAGGTCAAATACGAAGAGATGAAGAAAATCATGTGTATGGAAGATAATAAATATTGCACAAAAGATCTCAATTTTAACACAATATTCCAAACTATATTTCCATGCCAATTGATGAGTTGGATAGAGTCGGAAATCATCCGGTCTAGGTTTTTGATCGGGTTCTACGAGAGTCGACCCTCCTTTATTTTGTATGAAATCGAACTCAGAACAAGTCCTGAATTAACCGAATACCGAGCCATCATGGGTTTCATTCGGTGCATGAAAATAGCCTGAAGTAGCATGCATGGTAGTATTGTACATGGCAGCATCGGCAGTAGACTACAAATTAGGAAACAAGAAATTGTTTCATAGAAAATAGAAGAGACTGAGATAGGAAAAGGGTTGGATGGTTAAGTTTGGGTTCAAAGGCGTGGCTCGTCATGTTCACAACCTGAAAAATGGACCCAACATCGTCAGTAGGTGTGGGATTGCAAGTGGAAGAGGTGAGTTGATTGCGAGGTGGGTGCATGATTATGCATGTGGATGGGGATGAGTCGTCTTCCTCTCTAAATCTCCCAAGTGTCAACAAGAACTAACCAAGAAGAGAGAGACATGGAGGAGAGGGGACCTAAATGATAACTATACCATGGACCGATTACAGATTGTTAGAACTGATCAAGTAAAGGGCCCAAAGTCAGCCTCAACCCTGGACGACTAAGGTTTTGTTTGTTTGTTGTTTTGGCCGCGTTAAACCATGGATATGATTTAATCAAGAAATTTTATCCTTATGATTAGCAAATTTTCTAGTTTTATATATATAAATAGTTGATCTACTAGATAGATTCATTGATTTGATAGGTTGACACATAAACCGATAACTTGAGATCTTATTCATGTTGGACCAAATGAATTAATCACATTTGTAGTATTACAGTTGTATAGTTTTGAAGATCAAAAATGGTCCTAAGTACGTAGTAGGGGTCCTTGAGTCCAAATCTACATTTATAAACAAGAATCATGCATGGTCCTCACCCTAAATTCTAGTGAACCTTGTGGTGGAGATGGCTATGGTGGAGTCGTACTAGACACACGCCATAGCGTACTAGGTGAAGTTTTTGTGGGTTTTCCATGTGCATTCCTCATGGGTGCCATGAGAGAACTTTTGTCCCCATTTTATGATCAAAACTCCATTGATTTCACATTATAGTCATTGTTCATTTATTAATATAGCTCGTCAATCTTCATCTACTATGATAACTCTATTGTATCAAATCTTAGATATTTGTGTTTGCAGGTTGTTAATTCTTTCTTTATTTTCTTAATTTTTATTGGTTCTATCCCGTCTCGTCTTTCGATTAAATATATTTTTATCTTTTCTATATTTTTACGAAAAAATACACAATCTATCTTAGTGATGATACCTACACTCTTTGGTTCCCATAATACTTACTGATGATAATATTGGAATCAAAAGACTAATTTTTGAAGATACTGTAGTGATCGGACCCTACAACAGAAACAATGGCATATGCAAATACAAAAGGCAAATCCCATTCACTACTCAAGAGAGTTAGGAACCTTTTCTTATCTAGCTCAAGAATATTTAAGGCTTGGTTGAGCTCTCTCTCTCAAAAAGAAATTGGGAACAACAATGGATTTGGACTGACAAATATAGCATTCAAACTTTGAGCCCCTGTCTCCCTTGCGTTGCAAGAATACTGTTGAATCACAAGCTTTTATGTGTATATGTAAAGAAAAACGTTACACATGGCTAAAAGAAATTGTTAGGAACTCCTAAATCAGTACTCTCCCAATCATGTAAAGTGAACTCTTTTAAGGTGACCTAGTCTAGTTTTATCTGAATTTGACCAAGCCTAGGTCACCATGTTTGATCGGAGTCAACTCTCAACTGAGCTCAAAAGCAAACCTGAAGCGAAATAGGATCCAAGATGACAAGTTACTGGACCGACCTGCTAAACCGGTTTGATAAATACGTGAAAAAACACTACTCCAAAGTATCTAATACGATAAACTGGTATCATTTTCAAACTGGGGAACTCTAAGCTAGGACTCATGCACAACCCTCGTCCAAGTGGAACTTTGTACATCTAGAACCAAAGGATACAAATTGAAGGAAGGAATCCCCCGTCGCAAGGCGAAATCTTGTTTCTGTTGCTCATCAACACTATGCTTAATAAAAATTCTTGAAACCTCACCAAAGTTGAGCCATGCTTCTAAGCAACTTCCCAAAATCTGCAAAATCCACCGGCTGCTCGATAATACATGAATCTTCTTCAGCCAACACAAGAATCCATAAAAGTACTCACTACCTTCTTTGACTTCTGAGAATACAAGTCAGTAAATTATACCCTGGCAGATCATTCCTCAACAGCCATTCATACAGGCAATGATTTATTGCTCAATCGTTAGCAGCAACGCATGGCTGTGGAGGTTGAAATGTTATGAAGCTAGGTACAAAATTCATTCAATAAGAAGGCATATAACATAAAGATGTGGAGGTCGAAATGTTATGAAGCTAGGTACAAAATTCATTCAATAAGAAGGCATATAACATAAAGAAAACAAACAGAGAAGTGCATAAACCAATTCCATATACTTCTCATTACTAGGTATAATGTTTGTATGTCTGAGTTTCTCTCTTTTTTTACAGAAAAAAAAATAGGGTGGAGAGAGAGAGCAATGCCTCAACCACCAACCAAAGACACTGCTTGCCCTAATGAATTCTCTATGAATTTTTGCTGCCTAAAAAATGACCAATGAATGCACACTCACTGAACAAGAAGATATATCCTTGCCCCTTCGATAGCCAAAAAGGATTTTACAACTTCGAATCTCAAAGAAACAAATAAATAAATAGGAATATTCTACAAAGGAGCAGGGATGCAGAAAAAGCGTGTAAACCACCAAAAAAGGGGGTAAATTTACAACCAAGTAACACTACTGACCAAAGAGCAAGATTCCTTGCCTACTTCGCACCAAAAAAAATAAGAAGAGCATGCTTGAGCCTCTCTTTATCTTTACTCGTGTAAGAATTGGAAGGCTGGGTTCTCGAGTAGTTCCTCTGCTGGCTGAACATCCATGAAATCTTTCTCTTGCAGTGAATTAGAAAGGTCATCCACAGAGAAGGGAATGCTGTATTAAGAATAATCAGTTTGATCATATTGAAAGAGTGAACGTAAAGACATTTGTTTTAGTTGTTGTGAAAAGACCACTTCATAGAAAAAGCAATCATAGTACTGTTGCTGTCAAATTACATGCTGCTGTGAAATTACACGTCTTATTAATAACCATACAAGTGCTTTCTCTATGGAGCAACTCCTTGAACCCCGAGTGTAATGCTTAGATTTTCTACCCATGGAGTGATTCCTTAAAATCTACTAGTGGAGGCTAGTAGTTTCTACCTTGTTCCATTTCATTTCTTACAATTCAAATTTGTTTCCAATTTATAAACCCCAAAATCACCAAATTCTACAACCCTGAGCCTAATACAGACATCTAAAACTTCGCTAAATGGTCCTGCACTGTGCAATCATTTTTTTGTACTTCATCTTATAGATGTAAAAAAAATCATATATATCCTCAAAGAACACGCGCTTTCCTACTTCTACAGGATAGGAAGAAGCTTTTCACATTAATGTTCTGCATATCCAAATATGTAAGAGAGGATTTTTTTTTAATAAAGCTTCTTCTGAAATCTGAATCTACTTTGTATAGTACTAAATCGCAAGTATGTGAAATTGAAGAAACTCTTACCCAGAATTGTCATCCAACAAAAAGGAATTGCTAACAGCACTGTTGGAGTCTTCTGTCATCAGTACCCTCATGCTAGAAATGACCTGAAGAGAAATCATGGGTGAAGTCATTGATCATTCAAATCCAGTTGATAAGGTATGTAAATCCAAAAACACCATTATTAAAAAATTTAGATATAAGAACTTACACCAGGTGACACGCTCAGTATTATAATTGTCGTCCCAATATAGTGTACATATTCTATATAGTTGCTGAACACTCAAGATCTGAGCAATCAAAGCATTGATGTGAGAGAATTGCATAAAACAAAGAACAAAACAAATAGCCCAAACAAAAATATAAAACTGAAAGGTGGGGTATGCAGAGAAATAAAAACACAGCCTGAATAAAAATAAAAATAGGGCTGGTTGCACAAATCAAGTTTCTCAAAACTGCTCTACCAAACCATGCAAGCAGATATACATGTGTACATGCACAGAGAGACTTACAAAGCACAGATCATTTGTGATTTCATCGTAGGATATTCTGTACTTCTGATGTATGACCTGTGAACCAAAATTATTAATAAGAGATTCAGTGAAAAACACGGCAAGAGATTTAGTGGTTTAAGACTCAGAATAGAAGCATTCTTCTAGCATACCAAAAATCCAACAGCCTGTCTTATGTGCTTGAGTTCATCCCAAGATGAACCTGCATACTGCAATCAAAGGAGGTGAAAGCATGAGAATCAGGGAAATTTACACACATGACAGACAAGGAATCTACATCGCAGAAAAGTAAATAATCATCACAAGATAAGAATAGTGACAGTAAACTGACAAGTAAAGGCATATCAGATTACCTCTTCTTTTGCTTGGGCACTCCGTAGCTCTAGCTCAGCTAACCCAGATTTTACATATTCACCATTGCTAAATGTGCAACACTCCCGACGCAGGAGAAGACTGGATCTCACAAGGGATTCCCATATAAGAAAACCTTTCAGCAAAAAATGATAAAATCAAAGGACCGAAATACTAAATACCTGTTAAACAATTGCACATTGATATATGAGAAAGTTTGAGGTAAAGATCTTCTGGATAAGAACTGGAGGCACCTGAAACACCAATAACTGTAAGAACATCTGCATTTTAAAAGAATATTAACAGAGAAACCAATAAAGATCGTACAAAATTTTGCTTCAATGTACTCAGGAGAGTGTTTAGACTATCAACAATGCTCTGCCAGTGACTTAAAGGAGAATCTTTCCCAAAGGACCGTCCAGATCTTAGTACACTTCCCTTGGAAGTCCTGGGTGCCTAAATTCAGCATAAAAACAACTTGACTTAAAAAAATATTGCTTCAAAATATGAAGGGAAATGAGACTGAAATTGGCTCCAAAGCAATTGCAAATGAGAGTGGTGAATCAAACAGAATACCTGAATGCATAAGGAAAGCAAAGATGCCAACTCCTTCTTCAAGTTGTCTCGAATAATTCCATAAATTTTCTCTACATATGCTGCAAGTTGTTGCTTGAAAAGCAAGGCTGGATATTTTGCCTCTACTTGGCGCCACGACAGCCAGTGCAGCAGCAGCAGCAAGGTTGGAAGAAGATGGTGATGAGCGAAAACCCTGGGATTGACACAGAAGCCAATTTAGAGAAAGAAATCCACCTTTCGAAAGAGGAAACTTAACAAAAATTCTGATACCATTGTCATCCGCCCAAACAAGGATGTTGCCGAGGAGGTTTCCGTTGCGGAGTTGCACTAGCACCAGCTGCCTTTATACTTCGTTGCAGTAAAAACAATAAAGTAGATGTATTTGATAACCAGTAAGCCATATGTTCATTGTTTTCTTCATTCTGCAATCAAGAATACGGTTATGGTACTTATGCTGTTTGATCATTGTTGAGTGGAAGTTGTAAGAGCTCCAACAGTTCAACTTATGTATCTCCATCCATGATATTCCTTGTTTAATTAATCATTTCCCTCCAATACAAGAATGCCTTTTAAGGAACAACCATCATAATATACCCGGTTACCTCAATTTGCTGAACCAATCATTTGAATGAGACGATCAAACACACTAGTCCTTTCTGCTTCAAAAGATTTCCAGTGGAGAAGACATCTGTAAATGGTAAGCGCAGCAACAGGCTTTCCATGACTGAACCCGATGTTATTTGTTACACAGTTAATAAGCGCATCAATATTCTCCTGCAGCAAGAACAAGACTCAAAATGTTGAAATTACATTAGCCGATGCTCTGCATAAGAACAAACGCGACAGATGAAGCACATCCCAATCTTTGAAAGCACATACATGTTGACGCTCAATGTGGGATCTCCTAAACTTGCTGTCTGACTCTGTGCCATACATCTTAACCGGTGTTGCACTCTGTGGCTCCTGCAAAAATAACTCAAACAATTATTAAATAACACAAGCACAGTTACAGTAAGTAGATGGTCAAAGAAAAGAAAATCATTACATTGGCTTTATTCTCGTCGTTCAGATGGTGGCCATTTTCCAAACTCTGCAATTAAAATAAAAACAAATGAGAGAAAAGAAAGGAGAGAGGAGAGTAAACCAAAACAAGCTTGCAGAAAACATTCACCTGAGTTGGTGGAATTGGAGGGCGCTCTGACAGCTTCTTTGCAGGTGTTTGTAACAGCCCTTGCTGCCGAAGAACCTGGTTCTCCGTTTCAATGTCAGAAAACTTTTCTTCAAGCCTAACAAGTCAAAAGGGAAAACAGAGAGCATGAGTATCAAGGGATTGCTATGAACACAGAATAGTCCAATTCCCACATTGTGCTAATCAATGATCATAAAAATCCCTGCCCCTCTCACAAACACAGCTTAACCATGAAAAATACCTATGCATAGCAGTCTTCAATTCAACTATTTTTGATTCTGCCTCCAAAGCTTGCTTCAATCTTTCCTCACTTAATCTGCTTGTCTCTTGAATTTTTTCTCTGTTTCATCAATTTTCTTTTCCAGTGATGTTACCAGAGCCTGAAATTAATCACATAAAAATAATCTAATTAGCAAAAACGAATTCACAAGTAATTCACCCCAATATTGGAGAGAACTTCTGAGAAGCCTTTACTTCATGCAGTGATATAAATGTTGGCATCATCAAGCAAAATAGAGATCCTTGACTATCAACCCTCCTTACCTTGAGCTTCTCATTTTCTATAGTAAGCTTCTCCAGGGCCACATGGTCTACTACTGGAACCTCCTGTATAACAGGTACTTTCTCTGTCACCTTTATGGCAGCCTCACGTTCCTTTACTAGCATTTCTTTAGTTTCTTTGAACTGAAGTTGCATTTCTTGCAGAGCAGATTGTAGCTTTGCATTTTCTTGTGTTTTGGCCTCTTCGGCGTCAGCCTACATATTACATGTGAAACATAAAGTTATAGGATGAGATATTCAAGGTTTATTTAGTTTTATATTTTGCCAAAGTATATTCAGCAGTTAAGTGTATCAGATATACAAAAAGCATTCACGTTGGATAGTCACAAGAGAAGCAGATAGCTTAAGCAGAAGTTATAGGCATCAGCGTTAAAAAGCATTAGCATACAGGAGCTTTGTCCATGCACGTTTTTGGAGTTCTATTTTTTGTTGAAGCTACATGTCCAACAGTTAAGTGTCTCCTGTACTTGGTCTTAATAGATCAAACAAGGAGCAGAAAACAGGAACAAAATGGAAGTTTTAAAACAATAACTGCACACTTATTCTTACGCTTGTTTCAGCAATCACTTTTCCCAAATTCTAGAGTGCTATAAAAAACAATTGAAAAGCATGGACATAACTAAAAGAAAAATGACTAGAGACAACAATTAAAAATTGATGGAATTTGGTCCCATTTTTAGACGGATACAAATAAAGCTCATTTAATAAGTTTATTGGTGTGTTATCATACATACCCTCATGCGTTTCTCCAGCTGAAGTCTCCATGTTAATTCTTCAACTTGCTTTTCCAACTTATTCTTGGCAGCCTGAAGAGCTCCTGTTTCTCTTGCAGCCTGAAAAAAAAAGAACAAGAAGAATTCATGTAGAAGAACCTCTAAATATACATAAAATAAAAGAACAGAACAGCATGTGCACCTGCTTTGAGAGAACCAAATAATTTTTTAAATACAAAACTAGAAAACATAATAACACAGGCACAAAGTCCAAACTCCAGACAGCTTGAAGAAATCCAGGAACAAGAAAAAATAATTCTCTATATTTTATTTCCAAATGCAGTGGAGTGTGGTTAGTTCTTTCACAAAATACAGATTAAGCATAAAAAAAACTAACAGTCGCATGCAACCTTCCTAGCAGTGCAGGACACAGTACACTGACAGGAAGAAAACCATGTAATAGTCTTTTCATAGCACAAGATCTGATGGAACAAAAGAGAAGAAAATACAGCTTTCATCCTCAGCTGTTGCCCAAACCATGCACCATAAGATCCAATGGAAAAACAAGAAAAATAAGGAAACTGACCATCTTAAGATTTAGCAGTTCTTTACGAGCAACTTTTCCCTCTCCATGCACATTAACGTTGTGATTGCTGCTTTCTTTAGCTTCTTATAATGTAATCGGGCCAGGTATTTGCGACAATGACTCTGGGTTACAGAAACAAATTGAACAAATTCAAATCAACAACACAAAGCAGAAAGAGGAAATCAAATCATTGCTACATGAACAGAATATTATTACCAAAAACTGCTGGAGAAAATTTTTGAACTTGATGATTGATTTCTCAAGAATATCTTACCTGGATCATAATCGCTGCTCTAGTCTGCCTTCTGAAGCGTAAATCATCCCGAGCAGCCATCCCACGCATGCCTGTTTGAATCAATATAGCAAGAATAACACAAATCTTTATAAGCTTTCCTAGCAATATACATGCGTAAATCTCTTTGGATTCTCAGAGAAGCAGCCTCCCTGCGCATGTTCTCATAGACATGGCGAGCAATTTGTCCTGCATCAAGTACAGATAAACTCAAGACAATTAGAAATGAGAATACATGCACCAATACGGCTTTTAACACCATATGTTGCCTCTGCATGCAGATTGAATCTGTATCGCAGACCGGCGCAGTGTAATAAAGCTTCTGCGAGACAAATATGACCGGACTTTCCTCTGAATAATGCTAGCTGATCTTCCTAAGACCTCACTCCTACGAGCATCCAATTCTGCCATTTGACCAGCCTAAGAAATACCTTGGTTTTACCAATCTGCAAAAGAAAATGGAATGTCATGGTAGCTCAAAAACCTTCTCAGAAGATCACTGCAAGCCCACATGAGAATGCATGCACAATTTCAAAAGAAGCTTTATTATTAGAGCAACCATTAAAAGGTGTTAAAATTCACAGCAGCTGAGGAAGGGCACACAACTCTAAAAAAGAAGAATGCTGCGAGAAGAGGGTTTCTCACTTGTCAAATAATTACCTGATAGCCCGTGAGCCCAACCTTCTCAAGGAGCCTCTTGCAAGCAGTGACTTCATCCGAACTAACATAAAGTATATGATGAAAAAGTCAGGATCTTCAATGCTTGGGAAGAACATCTTATGAAAGAGAAACAATCATATACCTCCCATCCAAAACTTCAGGTGCGAGAAGGCCAAATCGATCTACAAATTCATCAAATGTCTTTCTAGTAGGAAATCCAGCACAACTAATTCTAATTGCCTCCATGACTCCCTGAGATGAGACACGCAATCCGTATTGGATTGTAAACATTCAGGCAATTCTAATTACAACAATAAAAAAATTCACGGACAGAGAGTAATAGACAGTAACAATCTCACCCCACATCGCAGTTGTTGAAGAGCATTCTTATTCTCAAAGATCGCTGGCTTAAGAAGATTATTGGGCTTTACACATCGAATGTAATGTGGCTCAGTTGCACTGAGAGTTTCAAGTAATGCTTGCAGTTGTTGCTGTGGAAAGTACAAATCAGAACTTCATGCCCAAAAAGCAGACAAAGCACATCAAAATGAAAAAATAGACCATCACACCTTAAACCGAGAACCTATTGAAGAGAACTTTGATTGTTTGGAAGATTCTTCTGCTAAAGGTGGAAATAAACCCGACACAAAGGAACATGTGGAAGCGCCCATGAGTGCCTGATGTTCAGCAACAACATAATCTTTGTTCTTGTCCAGGAATAATTCTGTTTGATATGTGACCTGATAATTATCTCAAGTTACTTGCCAGTGTTTCAAAATTTAAAGTTCCTTATTTTTTTACAACATTCAGTGTATGCCATAAGCAGTCAGCCAGAGACTTACATCACCAGCATAATGGCAAATTGTGGAAATCACTTCGGGCTAATTTTGGCTTGGCAAACCGCTTGTGGTTTTTAAATGTCTGGGTATAACTTTTGGGCGAATGTTTCATGTGTTGATCTTGGAAACATGCTACAAAATTACAAAAAAGACATGAATCAGCTCATCCTACAATAAGAAAAAGTCAAAGACTGATTCAGGGAGAAAAGGTAATGTTTGCCAGAACCTTTTTAAGTCACTGGTTTTATTGTGTGCTAGAAGAGAATGCATACAGCAACTTTGCTAGCATACTTACCAAGCTTCATCCAGAAGAGCAATTATACCACCAGGTTTCTGAAAATTCATTGGAAACAGTGAATATTGACAAAAAGGTAACCCATGAATGAAATTAAAGATTTCATTGATGCCTTTTCAGTTTCAAAAAGAAATGGTGAGCATTTGACTGTTAACACAGAAGAGTAAGACTAACATAAGTTCCAAGACAGTAAGAAAAGAATCAGTGTGGCACCAAAAGTAGTGTCACATTTGTGGCATATCTGGTTGGAGAGAGATGCAAGAATCTTTGAGAACCAGTACATAGACAAGGTTGTAGGATTCAATAGTTTTCATCTCTTCTTTTGATGTAAGGTTATAAATGCTCTAGGGCTGTACTTAGCTGATATTCAGCAGCACTGGACTGCTCTTCTATGATAGTTCTTTGTTTTTCTTTCACATTAAGGAAGAGCGACTTATTCTCCATCGCAATTTCATAATTCTTTTCAGTCAGTTAAATATAATCTTCTTTTTAAACTTTTTTTTTAAAAAAAAAAAACCCTCTTTATCGAGATAGTGAGATGAAAGTTAACAAAAATCACTGCATCAATATCTGTCCACGGATGCTGCACCATCCATTTCTAAATCCACTTAATAATGAAAGAAGTGTAATTGCATAGCATGCAGCAGACTCGAATATCATTTGCCACGATTAGAAAAAAAATTAAGTGTGTTACAGCAGATTAAGCCATGCCAGCAAAAACTTATGTAGAGGTTAAAACCTTTCAATGAGATCCAGAATATCTTGATTATCAACGAACTCAATGTAGCTCCAATCGATTTCTTCTTTTGTATATTCTTCTTGCTCCATTTTAAAAACATGCTGCACAAAAGAAGGATTTGCATCATAAATTATACAATATAATGAGAAATAACAAGGGCCTCCTTGTATGGAATAGAAAACTTCCGTAAATGTACCTGATTGAAATGCTGCTGAAGCTTCTCATTTGTCAAATTGATGCAAAATTGCTCAAAACTGCAGGAACCAAATGATACCAAGCATCAGATTAAAGAATCAAATAGGCATCTACAAAAGGTCATCACAAGGTGATTGGTTCAACTATCATTGACGTCTTTGCTCTGCCCTCTATGAAAGCAGAGCTGGTGGCTATTCTATATTGAAAACATCCCCAGAACAGCACACGCCATCATATACTCCAGCACATCCCAAAGTGATAAGAACATTGACTGGGCATGAGCTCCTCTCTCAATGCCCGCACGAGGCAAGTACAGTGCTCCAACAATGATGGGTGAAGGAAGTTGATGGAGTTTCTTGAACCAGTGCGATTGCAAATGCAGAAACATTAAAGCTGGAAGACAGTGATTGGCCTAACAATCTTAGTTTCTTTCTCAACTAATCTACACAGCCTAACCATACTCTACACCCTAGCATCCACTCCTACATAGCACAGATTCTATTGCCTCAAGACATGATGCCGGACTTGTCTTGAGAGGCACAAATAAAAACTTGTACCGGTTCTCTTAAAGAACTAATCAATTTATAAAACAGAAAGGCATACCAGTTAAGCACCTGTTTGTCTTGAAACTCTCAAATCCATAAATATCCAGCACACCAATTAAGTACTTTGAGTGAGGGTCTTGACCAATTTGAACTATTAATCTTATCAACAAGCCTGCAGAAAAAACAAGGAAACTATTAGATAAGATGAGGATCACGGAACAGCGGAGTCAATGCTCTAAGAAGTCCAGCATAATTTAACACTGTAACCATTAATTAATGTGGCAAGGAACATCCTGAAATAACTTTACAGAGTATGAGAATGAAACTTACCAATCAAACAGCCTTGAATACACAACTTTTTTGCCAGCAGCGTCTCTACCTAATTGCGGCAGATTCAGGATCAGCCACTTTGTAATGGTTTCATCACGGAGTAACAATTACACGTTTGCAGAGAAAGTCTTTTCCAATGCTTTTGAATCACACCTAAAGAAAATCATGATTTCATAAGCTGCACTTCTTATGATGGCATATAAAGTGTATGTGTTGTTAGAATAGCATGGCTTTTAGAGTGTACGCATGTGGTTAATGAAATTGATTCTTTACATTAAAAGCTCAGCCACAGTTCTTAAATGAAACCAAGACTTTTCATCTTTAGGCACTGATGAGTCCATTTCCTTCCCTTTTGCAAAGCTCAATGTTTCCAAGATGGAGGACTGCAGCCACAACTCGAAATATGGCATCTGAAAAGCATAACAGAAAGATGACAATTAACATTTAATGAAGATTTCTATCCTTTAAAGACACTGTCTTTGAGAAATAGTTCCATATACCTGCTCTTCAGCACTTATTCCAACAATCTCCATTATCTTCTTGTGGCAATGTATTCCTTGGAATCATCCCACAACATCCAATTCGCTAGCAATTTGATTGATTAAGATAATGAGATGTTCTTGGATTCCCTAATTTGTACTTTGAACATCCTTCAGCATAAGGAAAAGAATTTACACTAAACATTAGAAAGTAAGGAATTCAACATTTGAATGTTTATGAGTAATTTTAGAACTGTGGCTATAATTAAAGTCCACCAAGCAGAAAGGAGACAAATACTAGTATATTGATTAAACAATAACTTTGGAGGCATTAGTTTTCAAATGAATTTTGATTTATATATATCACAGTTTGATTTCATGAGACAAAAGCCACAGTAAAAAATTTCAAAAAAGTGAATCTTTCACGAGTATAAATTTAGCTGATAAAGCGATATCTGCACTCCATGAAATTTATCACCAAAGTACCAAAAAAATGAATACAAGTTGGAAAGAGAAAACAAAACTCTTACAGAA
>JAGMVL010000166.1:0-154480 GCA_019202695.1 Populus x sibirica
CTTTAATGATCTGGAAAGCTAACATAATGGCCTATAAATATGTATCTAATAGCCATCTCCAGAGGAGGCTTCTAAGAGGGTCGAATTGCTGTCCAAAGTTAGAGTCAGATTTGTGTCCGAATTTTTACTGCAATTGTGTTGTGTTCTTCTTTATAGATTTCGGTTCTTTAGATTGTAAAACTTATTATTTCAGTTTGATTTAAGTTATTTCATATTTATTAAAGTGTTATTACATATAATCATGGTTGGCTAATCTCCTTCTTGGATCCAAATCAAGGATGATGGTGGTTGAGGTGAGTTCTTTAATATATGAATGAATCTTAATGTCTATCTTTTCATTTTCTTTATGAATGTTTATTATTGCAAAGAAATTTTAGAAATCATTTAGGTAATGTTATAATCTTGAATTTTTATGCACAAACCTTAGTTTTGGTATAGAGATTGCTTGATTCAATGTCTTACTTAATATGAAAATATTTGTTCATTCTTAAGCAATAATCAATTTTCATCTTTTTAAACTTCATTGTAATATCTTCCGATCTAATATCACCATCGTTGATATTAGGTTGAGTTATCTTATATATGTTGAAGGAATCACCAATACATCACCATTAAAATTGATTTGGACCAAGACTTACTTTTTCTTGTCATTTAAAATCTATTTACACCTTTTCATCTTTGAAAACAAATCCATCAATCATTTTCAACCAAGTTATTGTTAATTTAATTTCTCTTGAGTTTTTTTTGTTACCTAGCTTAATTTCCAGATCTAGCTCTCTGTGGATATGACCTCGATCTTACCGAGTTAATTGCTACATCGCACACTCGTGCACTTGCGAGTTAAAACAAGCCGAACATAAAAAGCGGTCAAGCACTCATCAACACATTCCAAAGAACAAAATCTTTCATCATGAATTAAAGTTCTCTCCAATGGATCCTTGATCCACTCTCTCTCAAAGTGTTCTTGACAAACTGTTTGGATCAAATCTACCTCTCTAATGTCCTCATGTTCACCAATTTGTTTAGAGACATTGAATATGTTCATCTCCACAGTCATGTTCCCAAAAGACAATTTCATCACCCCATTCCTACAGTTGATTAAAGCATTGGATGTAGCTAGGAAAGGTCTACCTAAGATGACCGGGATGGGAGCATTAGAACCTTGAATAGGTGCGGTGTCTAGCACTACAAAATCAACAGGAAAGTAGAATTTATCTACTTGGACCAACACATCCTCAACAATACCCCCGGGAATCTTGATTGACCTATCGGCTAATTGAAGGGTGATTCGAGTAGGCTTGATTTCTCCTAAACCTAATTGTTCGTAAACAGTGTAGGGTATCAAATTCACACTTGCTCCTAAATCCAACAAAGCTTGGTCTATCTTATGACTTCCAATAATGCATGAAACGGTAGGACAACCAGGATCTTTGTATTTGGGAGGGTCTTAAACTGGATGATGGCACTAGCATGTTCGGTTAGAAAGGCTCTTTCTTTTACATTCAATCTCCTTTTGACTGTGCATAAGTCCTTGAGGAACTTTGCATAAGATGGGACTTGTTTAATTGCATCAAGGAGTGGAATGTTGACTTTCATTTGTTTGAACAATTCATAGATTTCCGAGTTCATAAGATCATGTTTAGGTTTCCCTAACCTTTGTGGAAATGGTGCTTTAGGAACAAATTCTAAATCACTCACTTTGACTCCAATTTTTCTTGAATCATCTCCTTTCTCACTCATCTCTTTCTCATTTATCTCACCTTCTTTGTCACTCAAGCTCTCATTTGTCACTTGTGTTTTGATTTCCTCTTCACTTTCCTTAGATTTCTCCTCCACAATACCTCTAGGAATCTCGAACCTATAGCTTTGTCAACAATCTTTCCACTTCTAAGGGTAGTGATGGCTTGGACTTGTTCATGATTTGAAGGTTCACTAGATGAGGATTCACTCATGTGTACCGACCTCTAGGATTTGGCATTGGTTCAGCTGGAATCTTTCCCTTCTCTTGAATACTTAGTGATTGAGTCAACTTGGTTAGTTGACTTCGAATGTCATCTAAGGTCCTATTGGTCCGGTCTTGAAATTTGTAAGCTTGGTTGTTGATTCCTCCTTGTGTTTGCATGAATTGTTGAAGAGTATCCTCTAGGGATCTCTTATGAGGTGGTTGGTATGTGTTATGTGTGGGAGCATGAAATGGTTGGGGTGGAGGTTGAAATGTTTGAGGTACCTGAAGGGCCCTCATTTCTCCATCCAAAATTTGGGTGGTTCCTCCATCCAGGATTGTAGGTCTCGAGTAGGGATTGCCTACTTGGTTTGAAAATGGCTTTCTAACATTACTTGAATCGAAGTTTGGCCATATAGCACTTCCTTGAAGGCTGGAATGGTAGGACACTCGGTTGTCCTATGCCCTTTGCTCTCACAAACAACACAACTTTCCTCTTGTTGTTCACTCATGACATGCACTTTTTTAATCTCAAGAGACTCTACTTTCCTAGCCAATGAGGCTAATCTAGCATTGAGGTCATCAGTCTCTTTTAATTGGAACTTCCCACTTGAATGAGAAATGGTGTTTCTAGACTCAACATGAAGTGGGAGAGAAGTCTCCCATTGCTTTGTGTTTTCAGCCAATTGATCAAAAAAATCAAAGGCTTCACTTGGTTCTTTGTCATAAAACTCACCATTACACATGGTTGACACTAGCTTTTTAAAATCTGCGGTAAGAGAGTCATAGAAGAAACTCACTAACCTCCACATCTCAAAACCATGGTGGGGGCATGCATTTAACAAGTCTTTGAACCTTTCCCAAGCTTGGTGAAATGACTCATTTGGACTACAAGAAAAATTCATCATTTGACGTTGTAAGGCCGCCGTCCTATGAGTGGGGAAGTATTTTTTCAAAAATTCAGCTTGCATTTCTCTCCATGTACCTATAGACCTAGGACGTAAGGAGTTTAGCCAAAGCTTGGCTTTATCCTTTAGAGAGAATGGGAACAATTTAAGACGAATAGTTTCCTCGGTGCATGTTCTATCAATAAAAGTATTACATACCTCTTCAAAGTCTTTAATGTGTATGTATGGATTTTCAGAATCCATACCGTGAAATGTGGGAAGAAGTTGAATCATGCCCGGTTTCAAATTGAAAGCTTGTTGGTTAAGAGGTAAGATAATACACGAAGGTGTACTTTGTCTAGCCGGGTGAAGATACTCTCTAAGAGTTCGAAAATTAGGTTGATCATTGAATTGTGGAGGTCCATTACCTTGAACACTCCCTTCACCCTCTACATCTTCAACATTAGCCATGATAAAAAATAAAATAATAATAATATAACAATTATATGAATACGAAAGGAAAGGAAAAACAAAGAAAAAGAAAAAGAAGATTGCAAATAAAAGTAAATGAAACGTAAAAGATAAAGTAATAGCTCAAAAATAAAAATACAACAAATTAAGAAATTCTCCAACTAATAAGCAATATTAACAACAATAAACATTAAAAGATAATTATAACAAGCATGAATAAAAAGGCGGTAATACCAAAGCACTTGAGACAATAAATATAAGAAAAATAACAATAATAAACATTAAAAGATAATTATAACAAGCATGAATAAAAAGGCGGTAATACCGGCCAAACACTTCAAACAATAAATATAAGAAAAATAATAACAACAAAATAACAAAATAAAATAAAATGAACAACAGGCGGTAATACCGGCCAAGCACTTCAGACAATAAATATAAGAAAAATAATAACAAGCAAAATAAAATAAAATAAACAAGAGGCGGTAAAACTTGGCCTTATAATATAAACAATAAATATTAGAAACTAATTAGAATAGACAATAAAAGAAAAATGGTTGAACCAACCAAAATCCAACAATTAATAGTCTAGTCCACAGTCCAATATCCAAAAAAGTTGAGGTCAAATTTTTTTTTTAGGCGGTAAAACCAGCCATTTGATTTTTTATTTATATGTATTTTTTTTGTTTTCCAATAATCAAAACTAAATGTGTTACCTTTGCTTGCTAGCTCCCCGGCAACGGCGCCAAAATTGCTTGACCGCTTTTTATGTTCGGCTTGTTTTAACTCGCAAGTGCACGAGTGTGCGATGTAGCAATTAACTCGGTAAGATCGAGGTCATATCCACAGAGAGCTAGATCTGGAAATTAAGCTAGGTAACAAAAAAAACTCAAGAGAAATTAAATTAACAATAACTTGGTTGAAAATGATTGATGGATTTGTTTTCAAAGATGAAAAGGTGTAAATAGATTTTAAATGACAAGAAAAAGTAAGTCTTGGTCCAAATCAATTTTAATGGTGATGTATTGGTGATTCCTTCAACATATATAAGATAACTCAACCTAATATCAACGATGGTGATATTAGATCGGAAGATATTACAATGAAGTTTAAAAAGATGAAAATTGATTATTGCTTAAGAATGAACAAATATTTTCATATTAAGTAAGACATTGAATCAAGCAATCTCTATACCAAAACTAAGGTTTGTGCATAAAAATTCAAGATTATAACATTACCTAAATGATTTCTAAAATTTCTTTGCAATAATAAACATTCATAAAGAAAATGAAAAGATAGACATTAAGATTCATTCATATATTAAAGAACTCACCTCAACCACCATCATCCTTGATTTGGATCCAAGAAGGAGATTAGCCAACCATGATTATATGTAATAACACTTTAATAAATATGAAATAACTTAAATCAAACTGAAATAATAAGTTTTACAATCTAAAGAACCGAAATCTATAAAGAAGAACACAACACAATTGCAGTAAAAATTCGGACACAAATCTGACTCTAACTTTGGACAGCAATTCGACCCTCTTAGAAGCCTCTCCTGGAGATGGCTATTAGATACATATTTATAGGCCATTCTGTTAGCTTTCCAGATCATTAAAGAACAACTCATTTGGACATCTGAGTCGAAAGTTATGGGCAAAACACCGAAAGGTGTTCTGGAAAATCAAATCAGGACAGCTTGGAGAACACTTTGGTGCACGTTTTTCTTCCTTCTTTGTGAGCTGTCTCTTTCTTCTTTTTGACCCAAAATAATGTGACAATGTCCCCTCCAGCTTTCCATCCATGTGCTTGCCCTCTTAGATCAATGAATTATCCAAAATAAATCAAATGTTATTTGTTGTGTGGACATGTAAGATCATGGATGGTGCTTGGGCTGATTTGGAGGCTGATTTAGGGCTGATTTGGGGCTGAATTTAAGCATCAAATAAGGATACAAATGTACCTATTATTTGGGCTAAGATTGACATTAAAACCTTGAGTGTTTGATGGTTGAAGTTTGCACACAACATAAGGCATGTTTGGGCTTGAAATAGATCATATGATATTCTTTTCTAGAATTGGACTAGAATTGATTTTTGGGGCAAATTTGGAGCACTTATTTGAACCAAGATTTGCTTCAATCTTCAACTAAATTTCTCTTCAATTCTTTGTTCCGAATTCCGACGTTGAATTTTCTGAAATAATTCATTTAAGCTCCAAAAACCTATCGAGACATTAAAAGAAACTTCATTACTAAAAAGCACATCAATTATTATAAAAAACCCAAATAAAAATAATAAATACATATGTAAAATAAGAGACTTAATGATACTTTTGATGCACAATCAGGGGAGTATAAGGAGGTGCATATCCATGAGAATTTTGGAAATTATGGTGTGCTTGAAATGGTGGTTGTCCGGTTTGTGCATTATTGTTATCACTCTTCCAATTGAAATTTGGGTGATTTCTCCAACCAGGGTTGTATGTTTGCGAGTATGGGTTATGACTTGGGCCTTTGGAAACTGTTTAAAGCATGGGCTTGTTCATGGAGACATTCCTTAAAAGAAGGCAAAGTTGGACAGTCATTGGTTGAATGTTCATTGGTTTCATATATTTGACACACAATGTCTTGAACAGATTTTAGTTAACCACTCTTTTTTAATTCTAGTGCCTCGACTTTTTTAGCTAAAGATGCAAACTTGGCTTGGAGGTCATGATCTTCCCTAAGGTTGTACATACCTCCACTAGATGTATGAGGTTAGGTTTTACTTGGTGCCTCATAAGTTCCTGTAGTGTCCCAATTTTGTGCATTTTCAGCTAGCAAGTCTAGGTACTCCATGGCTTCTTTAGGGTCTTTATCCTCAAAAGTCCCATTGCACATCAATTCAACCATTTGCCTATCTCTAGGTGTTAATCCTTCATAAAAATGTGAAACTAATCTCCATGTTTCAAAACCATGATGGGGACACGTATTAAGTAAGTCTCGATACCTATCCCAACATTGGTAAAATGTTTCTCCTGGTTTTTTAGTGAAAGTGATGATTTGTCTTTTAAAAGAGTTTGTTCTGTGGGACGGAAAAAACTTCTTTAAAAATTGTTGTTGCATTTCATCCCAAGCACGAATAGATCCTGGTCTCAAATTTTGTAGCCATGTTTTAGCTTTATCTTTTAATGAAAAAGGAAAAAGCTTTAACCTAATGGTGTTCATGCTACAATTTGAGTCATTATACGTGTTGCAAACCTCCTCAAATTCCCTTAAATGCAAGTATGGATTTTCTAAATCTAAGCCATGAAAAGAAGGTAAAAGTTGAATAATGCCTGGCTTAAAATTAAAATGAGATGCATCAGGGGGGAAAACTATGCATGAGGGTGCACTTGTTCTTGTGGGATTCATGTGGTCTCTAAATGTTCTAACCCGAATATTCTCTTTATTCTCATTATGAAGCGATTGGTTATCTTCTTCGGCCATATTTTCTAAAAATAATAAGGATACCCTACAAAGTCTACCACTTAATGTACGTGACCAAACTCTCATGCACGTGTAAAAAGAGAATAAAAAGAAGAAGAAAACAAAACAAAAAGAAACAAAACAACAAAAAAAATAAACAAAATTAGATACAAGAAAAGTGAAAAGAGAAAATAAAATAAATACTATAATTTGTACAAGAATTTACCTCCCCGCGGCGCCCAAAAACTTAACACGACCAAAAGATTGATGTCTTCTCCCAAGTGCAGGAGTGTCGAAGTAATAAATAACCCGGCAAAACCGGAGTCGAACCACATGGAGGTTAATTGTATAAATTATAAACAACAATAATACAATAACAATAGTAACAACAATAACAATAACAATAATAATAATAATAATAATACTAGTAGTAGTAATAATAATAATAATAATAATAATAGTAGTAGTAGTAATAGTAGTAGTAGTAGTAGTAGTAGTAATAATAATACCAATAATACTATTAATAATGATAATAATAAAGATGATGAAGAAGAAGAAGTTGATGAGAACTTTGAGATAGAAGATTAACGTAAGGATTAAACAATGATAACAACAAATGTCAAGGTTAGAGGATCCACTAATGGTATTTCAAACAAGTATAGTATAAACTCTTATTATTCAATTGGAAACCACACACAAAGGAGGTTCCAATCGGATTATAAATTGTTAACATGATTACATTAGTTATCTTATTCGAATAATGCTAATACTTGTAAATGTTGTCGAGGCATTCATGATTATAACTTATGTTAACAACAAATCAAGTTCCTTTCATAGCTCAGGTGTCGATTATACCATACAGTATGGGCTATGAAAGTGCCAAGTATTTGTTGTACCAAGTGTTATACAACATAAATCTAGATTAACCATTTAACAAGCAAAGTATTAAAAGTGAACAAGATAACAAATATAAAGCATGTTAGTATCCAACATTAAGGTCCATGTTAAGTTTATATTATACTTATTCTTACACCATTAGTGTACCCTTTTCACCTTGACATAATAAACCTAGCTAGACATAATGAAAGAGAGAAACATAAATAAACAAAGAAAGGAAATGAAAAGCATAAGATAGAGATTAATATAAGCAAGACTTAAGCATTACAAAATATAAAGAGAGAGCAAGAGCATGATCTTGATCTGAACACCAAGATGCCTAAATACATGGCAAATGCCTCCTTTTATAGGCCAAAATTCGGAACTATTGATTTGTTGACTAATTGAAGAATGGGTGGCCACATCTTGACTTGGTGACAATTTTTATCTTCTTGTCTGCCAAAAACATCATTGATAACGTCATAATTTGAACAGACTTCAATCATGAAAGTTCTAGGAAAGTGTCTCATCTTTCTAGGGTAAAACTTTGAGATCATTTGAACTTCTAGAACTCGAGATATGGGCTGAACACCGAACAGTGTCGGGCTGCAGGACGGATTCGAGACTTCTTCGTTGTTGCTACAATTTGGACTTGAAAACGGCCTTGTTAAATCTTGGGCTCGACATGAAATTTGTAGGCCTATGTCTTATCTTTACATCCATATAAAATAGACCTAAATCCAAGATCTACAGCTCCAGATATGACCTAATTACCGAATAGTGTTCCAGTTTGGACCGCACTAAGCATCTCTTTTCTAAGTTTGGCCATCTCTTTGTCTTTTCAATTTCAGTACTTCAACTCATCAATCAATTCTTTTATTTATATGATAGGCCTGCATTTAAGATGAACATTTACCATAAATTAAAGGTATCTTATATTATTAGATATGTTATTATAAAACATGCTTTAGTTAAGGAGTTATTGATACTTCAAGTGCAAAATGATCCTATAAAACCTTGATAAAAATGCACTTTTAAGTACTAATCACAAGTATAGTAGACCTTGGGTGAGGGAACCTACTTTTCATCCCGGTGCATGCATGATAAATGTATGAGCATGTAATCTATATGATGAACTTGCCCTTCGAGGGGTGACGTATGGTCGTAACTCTTGTATGATGAAACAAAAATCTTGATTCTTACCCAAACTCTACAATGAAAATTTTCTGAGTGACTGTCATTGTGTCACCCACAAGTTTTGAGTTCAAGATGCTTTAAGAAGGGTTTGCCCTGATGCAAATAACGATAGCACATACAACCTAAGGACAAGTTCTATTCATTATGTGAACATGAGTAGGTTTTCTATCTGGTCTCAAAAGGGTCTCATATCTGCCTAGTGACGATCTTCGTAAAGATAGTATAAGCGTTGCAACAAATGGTTAAGGTACGTATACCCACCATTACCAAGCAGGCACTCGGATATGATTTGGGTGTTTCACGCATCTGAACCCTGACCAATAGTCATAGGGCAGATCGTTAATTCCCCACCTAACTTAGAAGCTTGTGTGTGCTTTCAAAAATAAATACATGTGATGCATGAGACAATTCTATACAATGCATGGTAAAAACATTAACAAAATAAAACAAAAGGAAAAAACATAAAAACATCAAATACACAAAGCTTAGTCCAATATTGTCAAAAACAGTACCTTCCACAATGGAGTCGCCATTCTGTCGCACGTCACCCGCGCGACGTCGTTTGGCGATTTTCGTTTGTTTTCTTTGATTTGTTCTTGGGAGTCACCACCTAGTATTTAATTGAAGGTTACTATTTAATTGAAGGTTACTAGGAAACCCGAATGTACTGGTTTTGTCAGAGATTCATGGGTAAGGGACTGGTTGTGGTTAGGGAAGGTATTAGCACCCCTAACGCACTCTACCTGAGATAAGATGCTTCGTGGCTTTGATGTGATAAAAAAGTTTTAAAATTTTTGTTCTTTCATCGGATATTAGAAATACGACTTACGTATAAGTTCATAATCCTTAACCGTGAGCAAATCAAAATATTAAATTCTTCTTTATTCTTTGCAATTTTATCATAAAAAAAACATCCATAAAAAAAATACAAACATCACATTCACTTTCACTATATTCTTCTTTTTTTTTCTTTTTTTTACATCCACACTCCAAATTATAAAAAAAAAATTCAAAACTAAACAAAAATTACATTAAACAATTTAAAATTTACAAAATAACCCCTAAAACTCCAAGAATTGCAGGGAAGGCCTTCTGGAACTGCAGGAACAGTGTCGTGCCGGACCCGGAGCCGCAAGACAAACGAGTGGCGCGCGTTTGCTCCACGCACCGCAGCAATAAATCCAAGAAAGCGAGGAGATCTGGCTCGACTTCCTCCGCTCTTCACTTCCCTGCCGGCGGTGAGGATCCCCGTCACTTGCAAAAGTAGAAAAAGACGCAAGACAGTCGGTTTTAGTTTTTTTTCTTTCTTGTTCATGGATCTGTTTTTTTTCTTCTCCATTTTGGATCTGCTTTTCTTTTGGTTTCGCCTTCTTCTCTGTTTTAGGCGGCCGACTGGCAAATGGGTTTTTGTCGACGATCGTGTCATGCGGGTGGCCGGTTCGGGTTTCTTTGGGAGAGGAGAGGGACGACGTCTATGAGAGGGAGAAGGGACGCTGCAACAAAGGGGTGTTGGTTTTGGAGGCCAGTGTGTAGGGGGAAAATGGAGCTGCTATGTTTGGGCTGCTGCTGGAGGCCGATTGAAGGAGAGAAAGCTAGGTCTGCATCGATTGTGGGAAGAAAAGCATGCGGTTTGGGTGAAGGCTGGAATGGGAGGGGAACTGCGTTGTGTGGCTGTTGGGGTGGAGGAGTTGGGTGCGTTGTGCTTTGGCCGGTTCTCGTGGGGTGGAGGTTGAGAGAGGACGGGGATGATGGAGCGTAGTGGGAGTGATCGACCGCTGGAAAGAAGAAGAAGATCGGGAAAAAGCTGGGGGAAAGGGAGGCTTGAGTCCTTGGTTTGAAGAGGGGGAGGTCTGTGTGCAGGGTTGTTGGTTTTGGGAGATGACAGTAGAGATGGGATGAGGGTGGCGGCTGGCGGCTGGGGGGGAGAAGGGGATAGTGAAGGCTGGTGTGTCGGTTGTTGTGGAGGGAAATGGGGTTACTATCTTTGTAGGTTGAGAATGAGAGGAAATGGGGGAATATTGGTTGTGGCAAGGAAGGAGATTGTGAGCGGTGGCTTGGGAGAGAAAAATGAAAGTCGGGGGATTGTTTGATTAGAGATAGGTTTAGATTTATGTTTGTTTTTGTGTTTTTTTCTTTCAAAATTGCCCTCGTTTGTGTGTGTTGTGGAGACTAGTATTTATAAGTAAAATATTGCTAGGTTTCCAAACTTGGTCCCTCAACTTCTTTCTTTTTTTGTAAATTTGATTTTTCTAACTTTTTTTGGATTTTTCTTATCAACATCGACTCGAATGAGGAAAATCGGTGATTTTAAAATATAATGCGTTAAAAGCAGAACACGTTCCAAAGATCTTTAAAAATTTAAATTCTTTTGAGACGATGTTGAAAAATGCTAAAAACGATGCAAATATATGAAAAAACGTATTTTTTGAATTTTCGTTGTTTTTTGTTATTTTTTTATTTTTCAAAATTTTTATCAAAAAGATGGGTCAAAAATTGGGTAACAACAATTGTTACGGGAGTTACCTCTCTAGCCTCCTTTTCTTCCTCTGCCCCAATAAGAAGAGGAGCCACTGCCATTAAATCCAGCGAAGGCACGTTGTGCAGCATATGCAGAGGAAGGGTGTGAGGGTGTAGGCAGTAATGATGCAGTAGCCATAATGGATTGAAGAGAGCTTCTATGTAGAAATTCATGTGTAGACAAGTGACTATGGTCAAAATACGCAAGAGGCTCAGCTTTGGTCGAGAGACTAGTAACCAAATCTTGAAATCCACTGTGAAGGCCCCAAAAAACATAGAGATTGAAGTCGGTGAGGGAGATAGGTCTGCCCGTTGCAGTTAGTTCGTCAAAGAAACCCTTAGCTTTCTACAGGTAGAGAGTGATAATATCATCACCTTGACAAAGATCCTAGAGAGAGCCATGTAATTACATAATCCTAGAGTTGGATGGAGAGGCAAGGGCACGTTCTAAGGTGCTCCAAACACTTGCCGAAGTTGGGCACTCCACCACAAGGTGAAGAACATCAATGGAGAGGAGTAGAGTAAAGCACTAAGTATGAGTTGATCTTGTTGTTTCCATGTGAGAAACGCTTGGGAATGGCTAGAATTAATGTTGGCAGAGGCGGTAATAGAGTGACTGGATAGATCAAGCGGAGAAGGGTAAGAATGCGAGCTACCAACAAACGAGAACACCGCTTGGCCAATCAGATATGGCTTCATCTGCATACGCCAAAATAGATAATTAGAATTGGTGAGTTTGAGGTTGATGACCTGCTGTGTATTCAAAAGGGAAATAACAGCTGCTATCGCAGTAGAGGGAAGCATGATTGCATTGATGTTGGGAGAAGAAGCGTTGACATTAGTGTTGGGAGAAGAAGGGTCGACGGTGGTGCGGTGCGGCAAAAACCGAAGGATCCATATTGCAGAAGATGAGTAGAAAAACAAAAGCTGACTCTAGAGTAGTAGCAAAGAGATAGCAGAAGAACGTAGATGCAGTAGCACAATGAGCAAGTAATAACACGCTGATCGTGAGGCAGAAAATTAGCGTTGCGGAGAAGCAATATCGTTGCTGATGAAGGAGTGGCAAAGGAAAACAAACAGAAGAGATGATTTTATTGCAGAGAAGCAGTAGAGGGGCTGCCGTTTTGAAGAATAAATCAGCGTTGCAGAGAAGCAATAGCATTGCAGACGATTTTGTTTGAAGCAGTAGTAATAGAAAATAATTAAAGGGGCCTTTGTTTGAAGAATAAATATGTTAAGATAAATTGACTCTAATACCAACTTGAAACAAGGTTTGTGATAATTAAGAGGCTTAACCTAATGAGATAACCACCACTGCTATTTATATAATTAGGACAGCACATGTGTTACGATGTAGCATACTACACACAATAAGACAATACATTAATAATACAATATTTCCTATTCTATCACACTCTATAATAACCCCTATCTCTTTTTATTTTTTCAATATTAGCTAAAGAGTTCAAAATGTCTACATACAATTTTAAATTTATTAAATGATACTATGGACTACTTTTTTTCTTTTGATTTTTAAAAGTGTCTAGAAATATATGTTATCATACAATTTGGTAATAAAAGAGAGTTTATAATCCCTGAGATTATTCTTTTATATTTTTTTTATTTTATTATTTAACATTGATTTTTTATTGAATTTTTTAATTTGGATTGATCCAAATATGTCAGCATTCAAGTTGCTTTTAGATCCACGATCTGGGCTCTTTTATTTTTTTATTTGATTTTTTTTTCTTTTGGAATAATTGTAAAAATATTGTTTCCGGAAAAATTAATAATGAAAAATTTAGTCTTTTATGTTTAATTGAGTTTTCGGAGATAATTTAGTTTTATAGGAAAATAATAAAAAATATGATTCTTTTTTTTTTATATAAATGGGTTTGTTAGTTTAGTATTTTTTTTATATTACATTATATCTTTTCAATTTCTTTTTTTTTTACATCTTTTTTTATTTATAAATTTCTATTTTTTATTTTTTTATTTAATTTATTTTTATTTTTATAAATGTAGTTTTATTTTGCAAATAATGATCTTATTAGTCAATATAATTTTTTTTTTACAAGTATCATATGATTTAACAGGATTAGATAGAAGAAAATAAACATTAATAGAATGCATAATAGTTGGATAGAATCCAAAAAAAAATTACATGGAAAAATTCCATTAAAATAAAAGGATACAAGAGCAATCTTTAACCTATTTTTTTTTTAATGTTAAATACATAGGTGACTGATACATGATTTCTTAACAAAATTAGGCAGGCAGACATGTATTTTTCTAATTGTTTTTTTTTTCTTGTATATTCAATTACAACTTAGCACGATGAGTCAATTATTTGCATTATCTACACCTGTACTACTGTCATGCTTTTATAGAAAAGTTGGTTCGATATTGTTATTTTCTCTGTGAGAGCAAAGATCAAGCTCCAAAAGGTGTACTATGTTACATTTAGTCGACCTTAATCACTCACAAAAGGCAGGCATGTCAATGTTGAATATTATAAATTATTCAAATTGGGGCATAAGCATAAGCATATGGGTGTGCAGTGAAGGATTATAATTCAATTTTTGACATCATAGAATGGGATAAGTTGTGATCAACAAATGTCGTTTGAAACCCTCCCCATGAGTAAAACGACATCTTCTTCTCATTGTATTTGGCAAACATTTTCTTGGAAGTATTCATTTTGCATATTGAAGCATCAAATCGAGGGCCCCTCCAATATTGGCATGAAAAGAAAAATTAAAATAGTTACAATGATATAAATCAAAGACTTTATGGGCTATCTAATCAAATCATAACAGAAAGATTGAATAATGCATTCGACAAACCTATCTGGTTCCTTATCATTTACACGAAGAAAGACATTTTTCAAGAGTATATGGCCCGAACTAGGATTTTTACTTCTGCCAAGACTACTATTCTGATCAATAATAGAAACAAATTAAAAGGGAAATATATTAAGTACCTTGGTAAGTAATGGGTGCTATGCTGTTATGGCATGATTTCTAGCTAGCTAGTGAACGTAACCTAGACATTATGGACTTATCGCACCAAAGGTGAAATAAAAAAAGATCTTGCACTCACTTGAAATAGATCATTCCTGCTTTGAAGATAGCTCAATGATCATGACTTCCCTGGCCATCTCTTTAGTGAAGAGTCCTTAGGTTCAAACCCCCCTTTTAAAAAAAAAAAAAAAATTAGGTTCAAATCTAGAATTCAACATACCTTAATTTTATTAGAGATTTATAAATCTGTATATTCTTTTGCTCTCCTCCACCTAAATATATGTTGAACATCTGTTGTAGCATCTATGTTTATTTTTAATTCAAACTCTATATTTTTGTAATCGAGATTATAATGTGATGTTTCTTTTCTAGAAAAGAGGATATATGGGTATTACAAAAAGAAGAAGAAGAAGATTCTCGAGACCCTTGCGTGCAGCAAATAAATTACCGTCATTGTACTGGTGCTGTAGAAAGATTTATTTGACTGTTTGGTGTTTATAAGTTAAATAATTTCTGTACGTTTGAATGGTCAAAACCTCAACTTCATTGGATCTATGAAACAAGAAAAGATATAAAGATTTTTTCTTCATGGTCCCTTAAAACATCGTCTTGACGAGGAAGAGTCCATGATGATTCACTATGCACTCTTGCTTTATTTTTCCATATAAAAATATCATTTGGTGATCATAATAAATTTAATTTACCCTAGTATAACAAAAACTCTCATCACAACATTTTTTTCATGTTGCAAATATTCTATGGAAAAATAAGTAATTTATATCACCTCACTTAGTTTCCATCTCATTAAATTATTGTGAGCATTCCAAATAGAATAAAACTATTACAAAGACAACAACTTTTAGAAAAACCATATATTTTATCTAAGAAATCTCAAAAATCAACATGAACCTATAGATGGTCCTACAAATATATTGCAACTTGATATAATATAATACAAAGATTGTTTTATTGCAATAAGATTAGGGGTTTAAAAAAACTAATTCATTTATAATATTTACATTATCTAATCCAATCCAACTTTTTAAAGTCAGATAATTTGGATATTATATATGATAATGGGTCAAAAAATTTAAAAAATAGATATCACAAGTTAGGTAGTGGATTAGGATTTTAAAACTCAATCAATCTAACTCAACTCATATATTTTATATACTTTTTGTGCTTTTATATTTGATAATTTATTAAATGAGTATTTGTTTTTATTTTATTTAGAAATGTTTTGTTTTCAAAGTTTTTGATAATGAACCTCTTATTAAAATTATTTAATATAACAAAAAAAAATTTTACTAGAAAAAAAAAAGAAATATATCTAAAATTTAATAATGGTATAAGATATAAAAATTAGAATTACTGTTAGAGGTATCATGACATATTAAGCCACAGCAAAAGAAATATAGTACACCGAAATTTTTGCTTTGTGTGGAAAATGGTTCGGCCCCCTAACATATAGTTCCAAATTGAACCTTGGGAAGAGTGAAAAACCAAGAAACAATAGAATTACTCGTATAAATGTACATTTTGTTTCTTTCTTTATTTATTTTTTAAAAAAAAAGGCCTTTTGATTTCATCCACAAATGGAATTTGGTACTGGCAGAGAGAGCTCACAATGGAAATGAAAGCACTTAGTCTAAGCAAGACTTTTTAGGGTTTTATGCTCTCTTCATCACCCACACTTGAAAATGGTACAATTCATCACCTTTTATTCATAGTTATCAACTTCTTGATAGCAACCTTAGAACAACTGGCTCTCCATATGATGTGGTCCTCCTAATTATGCCAGTCTATACAGGTCATGCTCAGCTATAGAGAGAGAGAGAGAGAGAGAGAGAGGGGGGGGGGGAGAGAGAGAGAGACGATTATTGGATAAGTGGAGAAAACGGCATGTATAAATAGAAAGAAAGAAAGTACAGTATACAGTACAGGGGAGGGGAGGGGAGGGGAGGGGAAATGAAAGCCTGAAAAAAGAGTTTTATATTAAATAGGACCATTACCATTTCCAAATAAGATGACATATGGGGTTTTGTATTTATGGCAAGAGGTGATTGGCTAGGGTATCCTTAAGATAGTTTTAAGCACAGCAGTGGATAACATAGTACAAAGCACCAGCAAAACCCTTCCTTGACAATGTGCTTGTGATGGAGATGGTTGTATGAATTATGAAAGAGAGAGTATGCTTTCTTTTTTATTATAATTATAATTATAATTATTATAGAAGAAATTATAAGATTTGAGGTTTTTATTGTACATACATTGTTTCTTCTTTTACATTTCACTGCTCACATCATTGCCACTTTTTTTTTTCCTTGTATGCCTTAAATGTTTTCCACTTTATATATACTCGTATCATTGAACTTGTTCTTTTTCAAATTTATCAGTGTAAATTATGTTGAAATCGTTCTACATGTTAGGATCTATTTTTAATTATATGCTCTCACGTGTCCCATATGCCATTCGATATTTTGATGTCAAATTGAAAACTAAATTAACAAAATTGAGTTTTAATCTGTTCTTAAAAAAAAATTAAAAGAACAAGGATTAAATTGATATTTTAAAAAATAGAACCCCTTCCAACTTATACTATTCAAAAGGCATGAAAAAGTTCATCTAGGTCCTTCAAGTTTTAATTTTTTTCATATTCAATCCCTGTTCTTTAGGATTTTGATGCTTTGATCCATAAGGTTTTCTCTCATTTCAGTCCACCTTGGAGGTTTACAAAAGAGAGAGAAAGTCATTGAAAAATAAAAAGAGATAGAAAGCTCTTGAATGACTAAATTTCAACTACAAATAGTTACAATTTTTATGTTATTGGATTCATCTTTAAAATGGAGATCGATAAGGGTGTTTCTACCATTAATAATGCTTGACAAGATAGATTAAGACTCGAAAAGATTTTTAATTTGGTTTAATTATGAGTTTTTTTTTATCAAATTAAAATGTATTTTGTGGTTAAGAATGAGTTTTAAAAGTCCATATAAAGATTTTTAATTTGATTAAAAAAGGGTTGGAATTTGGGATTTTAGAGTTTAAAAACTTGAATTTTGATTTTTCGATCACTAGAGCCACAACTAGCAATTAAAAAACATTGTAGATGGATGGCACATTATTTGTGCTATGTATAGGCAAATGAATTGTTATCCATCGTTTTTCAAAAAACAAAAAAAAAACAGACATGTTGTGATTGGCCTACCACGCCTAAGTGCGCTTGGGCTATATAATTTTAGACCAAACAAATAGGTCGATCTTTCCGGCCCAAGTGCCAACTTTTTTTTTCAATGGCACCTTTTTTTATATTTTATAATATAATTCACTTTAAATAAGTTTATTGTAATATATTTAAATAATTATCTAATTATATCATCGTTTTGAAATAATATTAGATATCTTTATGGTAATATTAATGTTTAATTTCTTAAAAACTTTCATATATTTTTTATTGAATTTACTATTCATATATTTGTGTATAAATTATCAATTATGAATTTTAATTGAAATTTTCTTTTAAGATTATGATGAATTTTAGTTTAAAGAACAATACTTCTCGTAAAAAAAAAAATACATGTTTTGTATAATAATAATAAAAATAAAAGGAAGCTTTGATGAAAGAGATACATCTTTTCCTTCTTATTTCAAAACAATAGAATTTTTTTGAATTTCTATTTTAACCACCTTCATTTTGTATTCAATAAACTATACTACTAATAAAAAATATTTTTTTAACTAAGAAAAAACATTAATAAGAAAATAGAATTTTGTTTTTTCAAAATCTAAATTATTGTTTATCTCATGCATATCCATATTTATTGCCATATAATTAAAAATTACATGTATCACAAATAAGATATTTACATGTACATCTATTCATTGATTCTTATAATAAAAATCAGCTTATCATATTATTATTTAATCTGTGTCAATATTTTTTTAATTTTTTAATTTATATATTTTTAAATTCATTTAATTAAAAATAAATATAATCTTTTTAATTTTTATATAAATTTTTTATAATATTAAAAAATATATCCACATCAACAATATGTTCATTTATATTGTAAATTAATTTAGGATTTTTTTTCGCAAGGCAACGCGGGATGCACATAATAGTTAGCTCCTAAACCAATAAGTACGCATGGGTTTGGAAAGAACCCAACAAGCAACATTCTCGCATAGACTTAGACTTGATAGAAAGACACGAGTGAGTGTGTGTGATGGCCTGATGGGGTTTCCCTTTTAAATGAAAGCGACATGTATGTCCTGTATGCATTCACAGTCAAAGCAAGCATTGGCTCTAATGACTCATGACAGGCTCACAATAATACGCCCTTTGAGTTTAGGAAATAAGTATCCTTCCATTCTAGGGTTAGACACAGCTAGCCACGTGGAAGATTAAAAATGAAATACAACTACTATGAACCATAAGAATCTTGTCCTGTGACAGACAACCAACACTCCCACAAGCGCACACACACAAACTCCTTGGTCTGTTGAAAGAAGAGGGAGTTCAATGTTCAAGTCTCATCTCACCTGCTAGCAACCACGTGAAGTGGCACCAATACTAGGTGTTTCCTGTCCACTCACTTCCCACAACATTGCCTGTTTTCTTTCTCTCTTTCCCTTTCATGCTTTTAAGCCCAAAAAAAACACCAACTTTTTAAACAAAAGAAAAAAAATGATTTTAAAGAAAAAGATGGTTCTTTGTCTCCCATAAATCCCCTCTCCTGGGATGCCTTAACTCCCACGATCATCATTCAAATCCCCACCTAGATCCCCACCCCCTCCCCCTCCCCCTATCTCCCATTCTTACATCCCCCCCACCCTCATGGACATGTAGTACTTGTGCTGTGATGTCTTTCTCACGCTTAGTCGGAAGGTAAATGGATTTCCCCTGTCTTTCTCTATCCTAAACTCACCAAACATAATTGTTATAAAACAAGCATACACACACGATTAAACAGTGGCAACAGCTGTCTTTCTCAAGCTAGCTAGCTAGGTGCTCACTGAGAGAGGGGGGAAAGGGAAAAAGAGATAAGGAAACAGTAACAAATTGCTGTCTTTCTCACTTATGATTTCCATTGTTTGCAGATAAAGTGAATTTGAAAAGGATGGACTTGAACTAGAGAAGTGGAGAACTCTTTCCACAGGAGGCAGTTTAGGCAAGAGTACATTGGTGCACATGTCATTCTCAAGCTACTAGTCCACCGGGTAGCTCTACGGCGGATAGGTGTTTTTTGGTGCAATTACAAAGCTCAAATGTTTCCATTAAGCAACAATGGCAATGACCCCATGTCCTATAATGACCAACAAGCTTATAACATGCCCTTTTTCAGTGATATCATTTCCAATTCCAAACAATATGTGCCTCCTCCTTTATCTTTCTGCCACTTGCCCTCTCCTTTTTTTGCTTATGATCAGCTAGAATTAGAAGACCATTCTATTTTTCTCCAGCAAAACTATGACCTTTTACTTCACCAGCAACCCTTGAGAACTGCAGCTACCAGTACCACTCCCTCTCAGAGTACTGTTGTTAATAACATGGTGGATTACAATAAAAATGACGTTATTGAGATAACGGAAATCTGCAACAAGCAATCCAACAGCAGCACTGATCAGATCCCAAGAAAGAGATCTTCTAAGAAAGATCGACACAGCAAGATTAACACCGCTCAAGGACCAAGAGATCGGAGGATGAGATTGTCGCTAAAGGTTGCCAGAGAGTTCTTTGATCTGCAAGACAAGCTACGCTTTGATAAAGCAAGCAAGACTGTAGAATGGTTACTCACACAGGCAAGAACTGAAATCAAGAAACTATCTAGTGGCTTCCCCGTTATGAATTATAGCTGCAGTGTTGGCACCAAGAGTGCATCTTCTACTTCTGAGTGTGAAGTGCTGTCCGAAATCCATATTGACTCTACCCTTAAAGTGAGCAGTGTTTCTAAGGGTAAATCCTCACTATGTGTCAAGAAAGAGAGGAGGACTAGTAGAGCTTCATCATCACGTAAAGCTCCATTAAACCCTTTTGCAAAGGAATCAAGGGAGAAGGCAAGGGAGAGGGCAAGGGAGAGAACGAAAGAAAAGTTGCGGAGTCGAAGTCGAAGCCTCGATGAATCGAAGCTTTGTGAATTAGAAGCAGTGAACGATGAATTCAATCAATTCGCAGGTTGTTGGAGTCCATTCGAAACAGGTGATCAAGAATCTGGTACTCACAATATCAATCCTTCCTTAGAAGTCCAACTGGCTGAAGCTGAAGTGCCGTTCTATCAAGAGCAAGAGCAAGAGCAATTAGATACTCGTGAGGGGATGATTGATGAAACCTTGGTGAATATGGGCAAGTGGAGTCCCTCTCTTCCCAATCATCCACACAAAAATGGAATTCCTCAAGAGGTAAGCTCCAAAAGGGAAATTTCTTTACTTTCCAAGATGTTAGGTTTGATTTGCTTAATTACTCTATTGAAATTAGTTGATACACCTGTTATTCAGATTTCTGACCATATATATATATATAATTGGTTGCAGAATCAATTCACAGACTTTCAATATCCTTTGTACAAAACATGGGATCATGAGGCCTACAACATTGACGGTATGTGCTAGCATGGATATTCATCTTTCTCACCCTTGATGTGTCAAGTACTGGACAAAGATTTGAAGAATACTATGTATGGCTTGTCTATCTGTTTGGAGTGTAACATAAAAGTTGTATCTTTTCATCATGAGATTTTCTTGTGAAGTGTTTTTTCAATGATTGTTAACTAGTTAATTTTTTTTTTTTTAATGAAATCAAGTGTTGTGTGTTTCTTTTGTCTTAGCTTCATATAGGAAGCATATAACTCATGGGATATATTCTTTGAAACTGCAAGAGAGAGCTTCATATATATTAAAAAATCACAGATTTTTCTGTCCTTTTATATTCTTCTAGGGTTAGCTCTCTACTATTTATCTCTTAATATGCAATTCTTAGGCTCTGCAGAACTTCCTAGGTCCAGTTAGCCCACTTGATTGGATCAGGAAAAACAAAAAAACAAAAAAACTTAAGGAAAAATGATTGAATAGACGAAAGGGTCATTCACTGTCCACTTTCAAGTGTATCAGGTGCCCATACAGAAATTTCAACGCATGCATAGATCTCATATATCTTTAATTAGTTGAAACGAAAGGGTTGCAAGTTCAACCGTTGATAAATTTGTTGCGTGCAAGCAGTGGATTTGAACTCTTTTGTAACTTACAAGCTTGAATTGAGCCTGTGCTGGAACATTAAAATTAATGAACTATTGAATTTCAAAAGTAATGTTCTGATATTCTTAAATTTCAGAATAATTAAGTTTTGTAATCCATAGCAATAGAAATTATGATTGGTTTCTACCAGATTTTGATAGTCTAGTTCCCTGAGACACTTTCCTATATACTATTAGTGGAATCAAGGAGATGCGATGAAGGAAAATTTCAATTCAAGAGTTCAAATTCTTTATTTTGTGGTTGTCAATATGAACAGAACTTTTCTTCTTTTAATCACACGCGCATATTATATATATATATATATATATATATATATATGGTACCAAAATTGATGAGAGCTAACAGAAAATGTTGATTTATACATGAATCATTCACTTGGAAATTTACTTTCAAGACACCGTATGGTAATAATGTATATTCTACTTGTAAATTCCTTCATGTTCACTTGTTTTCAGGCAAAATGATTTAAGATTTGTAGTGACTATGGAACAATTCACTTTTGTAGTACATGAGCTACTATATTGTACGTATGTGATCACAAATACTTGGCGAATGAACAATTACATGAAAATAAACGATCTCCAAAAATATTTCATCACCGTTTTGTGGAAAGATTTAATCACAAGCAACGCAGATGATCTAGCGAAATTTAAGTTAAATTAGTAACACAGTTTAGATAAAAGGTACTTTATATATATATGGAATGCACATCCAATAACGTTATGAACTAAGATTCTGAAAAAAGGGTTTTTTTTCTTTTGCTATAAAGAAGAGGTTCGAATCAGAAACTTATTGAAAAAGGAAATGTTAATATTAATTAAAAAAATACTAACAAAAGTTACCAACGTGGAAAACCTCCAAGAGGTTATGATATTTGTTTCATGTCCTTATCTTATCCTTCGAAGGGTTAATAATTTCTACTAGCTGTAAATACTTGAGGGACTATAGAGCATCTCGGTGTCCACATGATTTTCTCTAATGAATTACTAATTATCATCAGGCCTGCTACCAAATTAAAAGAGTTAATTATCCGTGCAATATTTATATATTTTTTAATGATTATACTGTCTGCCTTGTGTTAAAAACATCCAATTTAGCAAGTTGTTTATCATCTTGAATTGCAGTTAGATAGCATATAATTCCACTAGGATACTAATTTAGCAAGTTGTTTCGGCATTAAAATGCTAGGCAGTGTTTGAAAGCCAAGTCATGAATTTACTTAGGATACTAATTTCAATAGTTCATGAAAATATAAAGTTAATTGTAACATAACTAGCTAGCATATATGGAATTATAATAATATACTTGTAACAATTTTCCCTTCAAGAACTTGAATTAAAGATAGACTCAAAACTATATATTAATGACTTTCTTTGGCGGCGCGCGGCCCTTTCATTCTTCTTCTTCTTCTTCTTTTTCTGTTTCTTTTATTTCATTTTACTGTTTTGATGTTAACTCAAATCTAGATTTGATTTATTTTTTACTGTTTTTTAGAGGATCATGGATATTGAGTTGTGCCCTTTTAGAATAAAATCTCAACTTCGGTATGTTATGGTGGTTGTCTCTTGTTGGTTGGAAAATATTGACCATGTTTGACCATCTTGGATGGTTAAATCTTATATTATTAAGACCCGGTGACGAAGTAGTGCAACTCGTTTCTATTGATTTACAATAGTTTAAGCTCAATTATGTATGTATTTTGTAAAATAAAATGCCCTTGTTGGAAAATCCTAGTCAAGAAGAAGTCTTAGTAAACTTTTGATTAAAAAAATATAATAGTATTTACAGTCACTTTTTTTATGAATGGGATCATAATTATTATTTAATTATGATCTCATTCATGAAAAGAAAAATAAAACCTATCTTATTTTGCTATTCTTGATCCATTTAGTAAAAGTGAAATTGAATTAGTAAAAGATTCCTTGTGTCACAGGGGTACGTACGGTTTTATATAGTTATTTCAAGGGATTGTGTAATTATTATAGTGCCTTCAAGTTTATGAAATAATAAGATGGTATTTAGGATGTAATAAGTGTAAATAATAATTAGTTTGTAATCACTTACAAATGTTTTCTTTACAATTTAAATATTTTTTTTTCATCTCTAAAGTAACAAGAAACTTTTTTTTTATTGAAATTGCACTTAATTATCAATTAGTAATTATCATAATTATGGAGAGATTAGCTATATTACCAAAGAAATATAAATTTTCATGATTTATTTAATAACTCTATTTAACAATTCATTTGTTATGAAATAAATCGTACTATTCTTCTTTGGAAGTAACAACATGTATACTTCTCGAGTCATATATAATTGAACAACAATTAATGTTAGTAACTAACTTGATTATGGGATAATTAGTTAAGTTGGTAGGTAAGAAGATAAATTATTATAATTCAGTAAAAATAAAATATTTAATAATTTGTAATTTGGAGGCATTATAATGTAATAGAATAACAGTAACAAGCTCCGTGTGTCACCTTATATTCACTCACAAATAGTCCTCCATAATTAATTTAGCAAAGATTACTTAACTCTCGTAAAAGGAGAAATTAAACCTCCGAATTGAGCACGTAAAATGTTTGAAATATATATGATTTATAAAAACATCAAAATAAAAATGTGAAGAACTGACCTCCCTCAATTATGGTGTGCGGAATGAAGTTTATCTTCCAATCAAGCATCACGACCAAAAAAAATCATTGCCAAGGCCCACCATCTTCAAGTTATATTGGTTGGCATGTGGAATGGGAAGGAAATAGTCATGATAACATTGCCCGGTTGATAACTCTAGCCCAGGCATCCATTTAACCTTTCGGTCCTTTTCTTTTGTGGTTCACCGAGACATACGTACAGACACATGTGGCAACCAGTGTCAATCATCCCCATAACATACCAGGCAAATAAGAGAGTGCTATCTCGCATTATGCACCACATATCTTCGGTAGGTGACTGCGTCAATGGCGTGTGCGCCTCGGGCAAGTTTGGATAGGATAATACTTGGAAAAAAAAAAAAGTACAATCAATCCAATTGTTTATATATATCAACTAGTTCATAGATTATTGTATCTAAAATTCAGAGTTTTGGCTATTAGTCTGTGATGATAGGAGAAATGGACATATATAGTGAGAAACTTTCAATTGGAATGACATCGAATAAAGTTCAGGGAGATATAGAGTGGTATAGACTTGTGACAAGTATTAATTGGCATTTTAAATGCTTGTATATCTTCCCATTTGCTTGTGCGAAGTAAGGGAAAGAAAGCAAAGAAATTAGGGATAGCAAAGTTGGAGAAGAACACACCACCTATATAGCTGTTGACTATATGTCATCAGTGAAGGTTTGGATTTGTATGTCTTTTTGGATTTGATGGGGGTGAAGAGTAGGATGATGGATCCGGGATATAAATGTTGAACTTGGAAAGAAACAGCATGCACGAAAAGTCAGGACATCATAGCTAGTCCCGAACCAGTTCTAAAGAAACAAAACAGACATCTGAGGAAGGACACTCAGATTCTAACGAAAAAGGCATAGATTCCTCTATCCTGTGTACTTCTTTAACAGATTGCCATATGGTTTTGTCTTGTGAAGCTGTGAGGATGCCAGTGAATATTCTTTTCCTTACGGACCCTCCAATAAGATCGGACATGGATGGATTGAGCATCGTGGTCTCTGTGCTGACTTCATATTCATTTGAAGGGCATGCAGAAGAATATTATAGATAAACATTTTATGTGGAGTAAATAATTGGATTTTAATTAATCATCATTACATTCCAAACAAGTAACAAAGAGGGGAAAAGGACCAAGAATTAGATTAATAATTGCATTGACTTACCTATATATGTTGCAGAAGTGTAACTAAAATTTCAAGAAAGAATTTTATGGGTCCAATTTGTTCGAGCTGCAATCAATTTAATATTTGCATTGTAAAATTCAATCTTGCCAAGATGCAATACCCAACGAATACTTCAATTTCTTGTGATTGTATGACCTATAATTTTCTTTTTCTTTTTCTTTTTCTTCTTCTTTTTTCCTTTCATATTTTGCTCCGCTGATAAATATAGCCTGAAAGGAGAATGCTAAATTAACATACGGTAAAACAGCTTGGCTTTTTCAATATAGTAATTGATGGTTTCACTTTACTTCTTAAAAATTTACAAGGATTTTTTTTTATTTTATATTTTAACATTAAATTTATTAGGTATATAGCTTTATAATTTGTTTTTATTTATTTTTTATGTGGTTATCGTACTCTTATGACCAAGATCGTACGTTTTGCGGGTTAACTGTGTTGACTCGGGTTATTTTTTTGTCTATTTTTTAACCATTGTTTTTCAATTTCATTATTTAATATTGGATTGATTGAAAATCGGGCTTTATAAAAAAAAAATTTGATTTCCATGGAATTGGTCCTGGTTTTCTTAGCCGGGTCTGGCAAGTTAACCCGAGTTAACTCTAGTCTTTTTTTATCATTTTTTTATTTGATTCTTTTTCAATTTAATCCTTTAAAATTGGGTTTATTGTAATTGAAATTTATATAAAAAAAATTATTTGTTTTTTAAGGGGTTCTCGGTTTTATGACCCGGGTCATGAATTAAGCCGGTTGACTTAGTTTTCTTTTCTTTTTTATTTGATTTTTTTAATTTCATCCTTCAATATTATGTTAATTGATAATTAGGCTTCATAATTTGTTTTAGTTTGCAATCATGAGATTATTCCAATCTCATGACCTCAATCACATGTTTGATCGGTTGACTCGGGTGGTTTTTTTTTTAATTTCACCCTTCAATATTAGGTTAATTGAGAATTGAATTTCATAATTTGTTTCGGTTTACTTTCTATAAAGTTATCCCGATTTTATGACTCATGTTTGGCAAGTTAATCCAAGTTGATTCGACTCATTTTTTTATCTAAATTTTATTTTCAATTTTATCATTCAATATTTGATTGATTAAGAATTGAGGTTTTTTTTTTTTTACTTTCTATAAAGTTATCATAGTCTCATGACCTGGGTATCAGATTTGACAAATTAACCCGAATTGATCTGAATCAATCTAATATATATGTTATTATTTTAATATTTATAAAATATATTGTACTGATTTTTTTAAGTTAATTAAATTATATTTCAAATTAGTTGTTTGGATTTTTTTTGAATCTGTCAAGTCAATCAATCATGTTACATTAAATCAATTTTTATATAGTTTTTTTATTATAAAAATATATTAATAAAACCTAAATATGTTTTAATATTAAAAAAAAAAACCTAATTTGAATGGCAGAGCAGCGTGGGAAGAATCTAGTACATGCTATAGCTACATGCCAGGTGACCACCATATACGATTTAGAGAAAAAGCAAGACTTGAAATAAGAGGAAGCACATGACTTTTATGTGCTGTACCATATGTGATCCATGATTCATCACTTCACGAGTTAGCTAGCAGCTTCATAATTGACTGCTTGTCATGTTGACAATAATATTCTTAACAGCAGAAACTAAATTAAAAGGACTACTTAATTATGATGGATGCAATTCTCATGAAGATTATGGGGGGGGAAAAGATAATAATAATTCCAAATTATTATTTATTCTTATTAGCTCTAGTTCAACAATTTGCAATATATTTCTAAGAGAACCACACTCAAACAGAATACCTTTCAAATGCAATGACCACAGCAAGAACATGTTTCTTCGACGCATAGCAAACTATTATTTATTCTTATTAGTAGTAGTTAATTATTTGCTTTTTTTATGTAAACGAACAATTAGACATGGCCTTGGTAAAATTCATTGCACCGAGCTAGTATATTCACCACATGAAAGCAACTCATCATCTGACATTCAAGAAGAAGAAGACAAACGTAGCCGCACTGTAAAGATTCTCAGGAACAAGAAAAAAAAATTAGTAATGAAAATAATCTTCAGTGGTAAAAGTGCTTTTCTATGGGCTATCTCAGAGACTCAAGTTTATTTTCTTACTTTCTAAACAGTGCCAAACAATCAACTTTGTAATTTGGATAGCTGTTCTTTACGAAACTAGCGTTCCCCTGCTTCTGCTAGGCCTAGCATAGCTGAGTTCCTTTTTATAATTCAGAGGATCAAGTTGGCGTTTGTGTAAAAATATATTTTAAAGAAAAAGCCTCATTTTTGCTGTGTTTGATTTGTGTTAAAATTAGAGAAAATAATATAAATAATATTTTGAAATTTTATTTAATAGGTCAAGTTATTTAGTGAGATAATTATTTAATATGGTATCAGAGTCTTGATGACCAAGTGGTCACAAGTTCGAATCTCATCATCCTCACTTTTTTTTTTTTTTGGAAAAGCATCCCCACTTATTTGATAACAAATTAAGCACAAGGTAATGTGAGTCTGTATAAATTTCAAGGGCTTTTACTTGAAGAGATATGTCAGAAAATAATATAAATAATATCCTAAGACCTTATCTAACAGCTTAAACTATTGGGTAAGATGATTCTTTAACAAAAAGGTTGATCAATCTTCAAATTTAGTACATTTTATTAAAACAAAACCAACTGATTTCATAAAATATTTAATCACCAATGTTTTACAATCACTATTACTACTATTAGTACCACTCGATCACAACTATTACCCCTAGTTATAAAACTCGATCCATTCCAGTAAGTTGACTGAGGTCCTTGGCAACCCAAGACCTTGAATGGGATTCAAATCACAAAACTTAAGCACGTAAATTACTTTATAAACCCTAAAATTATATAATTACTTTATAAATACTTAGTCTTGCGTATCTTTTTTTATAACTTACATCCACGTAAATTGTTTCTTAACTTTTTTATGAGGGATAATTATATTACACTTCATATTTTCTTATAGTTTATATCTACATAAATTATTTTTTAATTTTTTAATGTGGGATAACTATATATAGTTTATATTTACATAGATTGTTTCTTAACTTTTTGATATGTGATAACTATATACTACACTTTATGTCTTATATTTTTTTTATAACTTACATCCACATGTATTATTTCGAAATTTTTATATATGGGATATTAAAATCTCAAACATAATTTTTTTTATTATTTAATCTGTGTGACCCAATACCCGATCTCTTGATTATATCAACCCCTAAAACCAAATTTAATAACTATGTTATTAACACCACCACCATGGTTGATGCCAACCACCACCATCATGCACCTTACAAACACTATCACCTACTATCATCAACACCATTTCATCATGAGAATATATTTTTACCATCATTTCCTTTTTTTTTTCATAACTAATAACCACCATCATCATATATTGGACTTGATAGGATAAGTTGTAAAATACATGATGCATATAATGGACTTGATAAGAATTAATCCTTCTCATGTCTAAATTTGTCACAAAAACAAAATTCATGTCTCTCTGGAATTAGCTTGTCCAACATCATTTAATTTCTCAACATTCCATACTACCCATTATCTTATTTATTATTGATTGATTTGTTTTTTAGTTTGGTTGACTAAAGTTTAACCTATATTTTTATTAAAAATGAATTTTACATGCAAGGGCTTAATTGCAATGCCTTTCCTGTTTTGAGTGACTGAATTACATATAACATAAAATTACAGAATAAAAAAAACTTTCAAATAAAAACTGAAATGCTATAAAAATAAAATATAGAGACTAAAATAAATTGTTAAAATAAAGTGAAATTTATTAAAAATGTACGTTAAATCGAATTACATATACATAAATAGACTTCTCAATTTTTCTTTCAGATTATTTTTGGTATCAATTTTGCCATTAAAATTTCAAAAATTCTCAATTAAGGACTTCCATGTTTTTGTATGGCTTTCCATCCAATTTCTATTTTTTTTTTAACATGAAATGATATTATTTTGTAAGGAACTTAACTTTTTCATTAAGTATTCTAACATAAGTACTCTTTAATAGAAAAATCTAAATAGTTTGATAATAAAATTGATATAAAAAAATTAATTTAGATGCAAAATATTAAGTAAATTTCAGTTTTATAATGCATTTGAAAAAAATAATGACAATCATCTTTGTTTTTAAGCAGTTTAAGCAATAAAAATAATGCATTTGAAAAAAATAATGGCAATCATCCTCGTCAATTGTTAAGAGATATATGAAATAAAATTTTAATTAAATCAAAACAATAGGAATTTTAAGCAGTCATAAAGATTATGGAAAACTCTTTTGTATATATGATGCAATTGAAAATTAATGAGAAGTTTAAGCAGTCATAAAGATTATGGAAAACACAAAGAGTTAACCAAAAAACTGCTAATTAAACCCTTGTGTTAGTAGGCTGAAAAGGCTGGGTTATTTCCTTCTTGTAATCCCTACTTTTGTCTTGTGTATATTTTCCTCCGTATTCCTTTTTGCTAGCTAGCCTCTAATTTTTTGGCTCTTGCTAGCATCGTTCAATAATAATAATCGATTATTATACGCACAACTTGAATAAAAATACAAAAGCCAAAATCACATGATATATACAATTAATGTTGAACTTTGTTTTTAATCTAATCTAATCTAAGTACACTAATAAAACGGTAGCATTTTGCATGGAATTCTACGATGTGGTTACGTGGATTGGCCACGAGTACGAGGCATGTAAGCACCAATTAATCAATAATAATTAATTTATCACATATTAAAATTAACAATATAAGATGGATCCCTCTTAACATGTACTGTGCAAATAAAAAGATAACAAATTTTAAAACATTGATAAATCTTTAAGAAAGAGAAGCCATGAAAAACGTTTTTGAAACTTGAATAGAAATGTTTTTACAATGTTTTCATTATTTATTATATATTAATTAGTTGAGATTTCACCTTCTAAATTTTAATTTAATATTTTTATATTACATTCTTTTTACACAACAGATGAGGGGAAAAGAAAAGGCAAGGAAGTCTCTAAGTTTAGATCAAGCTTTATCAAATGTCCCTTAATTTATAAAGTTATGACAATGCAAAAGCTTAACTATGTGGTGGCATTTTACACTCGTTTACTTTTTAATCGAGCCGTTTCTTAGTAAAATTGTGAAATTACACCACATAATTTGTAATATTATTTTCTTCAAATTCAAGAATAATTATGAAGTTTCTGCATGAAGGGCTTTTTCTTGAGCTAAATAAATATGATTCAAATGAGATTTCAAATTATGAAAGCGTTTAGATTAAAGTTTAGAAGTTGAGTTCTAGATGCTTTAAGATTTGAGCTAAGTATTCATTTTTATGAGCATCGATTTTGAAATTGAGCTTGTTCAAACAAACAAAACAGTAATTATATCATCTCTCAAAGAAAAAATAATTGAATGAATGAGTAAAACACACGGGAAAAATCAGGGTAAAAGATATATTGATATTGTTAAATTGTTGTTCAAAACTTATTTGTAAACAATCATGCTATTAAAATCCAACCACAATAAGCAATTACGGACATTAGAATAGCTTTAAGACCTGATTAAGCACACATTGCTAGCGGTTATAATCTATAGATGTCATCTGACCGTGCACATTCCTCCCTCCCTCCCTCTCTCTTAAAGATCTAAGAACAAACAGAGTGATTTATTGGCTGTGACTTGGGATAATGACTGAGATAAGACCTACATGGAAAAAACTGCGCCATGAGGGGCGACTTTTTTCTGATTTTTCCACAAAAAAAGGTAGGTTTCGCAAAGCTTAAATACATGGAGCTATAAAAAGAAGCAAGGGGGGCCATATATATGCAGCGGTACCCAGAGGTTAAAACGATCGGCCGGCCAGCATTTGTGGGAGAGAATCTTCATCGTTATCTAGCCCAGTGAGCCGCAAAGAAGAGAAAAATAAATAAGGAAACAGGAGCCCTAGTAACCCATAAACGACCAGATTTAGAGTTGGAAATGCTCATTCTATATATTATTTCCCACAGATCTCGACCATTTCATCATGGGTTTTAATTTCCCAGAAATGCGCAGATCAAGCTGAATCGCTGGATCGGAGTTAGCCAAAACCCTAAATTAAAGAAAGCAGATCAGCTGCAAGATGTCCTTAAAAAAAAAAAAAAAAAACACATGGAGAGAGCAAAATTCTGCGAAAAACAAATGATTATCTGACATAACAAGTATGTTTGTTTTTCTGAAGAAAAAGAAAATCGCCCAAAAACCCAAGCATTGATCAAGCCAAGAAAACATGACTCAGATCAAGAATTAACCTTATCTGCAGCATGATCAATTTCCACCCACACACAGACAGAATAAGAGAGAGAGAGTCTTGTAAACCCTAGAGTGTTAAACTGATAAAAAAAATTCCTGGTATATTTTCAACAAGAGACTGAAATACCATCCGCTTATGTTTAAACTTAGAAATTCTTGAATGAAAACAAAGCCCTAGAGAGAGTGTGTGTGTGAAATCATAATCTGCCAATTAACTCAGTACTCCTAGAAAAAACCTAGGAGAGAGAAGAAAAGCATCACTGAGTGGAGGCAAAGGTTGTGTTGCATCACCAATGGCAGAAATCATAGTTACAATTCATAGCCATGCTAGACAAAAGAGAAATCAACATATCTGTTTTGTCTTTGAGTGGTTGGACCATTTTTGAAGGAGTGGAAAACACGAAAAAAAAATGAGTGACTTAATAATCAGACCAACTAAAGGAAGATAAAGAAGAAAAGGGAAGTGGTATAGATAGTACTGTGTGTGCAGAAGATAGAATAAAATGTCTCCCTTTCCATTTATGTGGGTGTATGCAATGTAACTCATTATTTGTGCAAGAATATTAACTACACACCACAGGCCTTTTCGGTCATTCATGATAAAATCTCTAACACTCTTCTTCAATGCGACCTAACATGTACTGTGCCACTTGTGATTTTGATTTGCTTAGCTAGCTAGCTAGGTACCTACTTTTTAGCTGGGGAGGACCATGATGGTTATGTTTTGTGATAAGGACTAACACTTTTAATTAATTGATGTTTTTTTAATTTTTTTTATATCAGTATTAAAATAATAAAAAGAGACGTTAAGAAATATTAATTTAAATTTTGTTCAATTTTTTTTAAAAAAATACGAAATACCCGCACTCTTTATGTCCAAAATACATGAGAACTTGAAAGGGTATTCTCGGCGAAAGCTTCGTCATTATGTGCCATACATGTACAGTACTGTTACAGCAAGAGATCATGTTCAACAGTAAAACAGAGGATTAAACGAACAAGTGCAGGACGGATTCGATTGAGATTTGTATTCATAACTAGTTTTGTAACTACGGATATGGCACAGCAGAAAGGTAGAAATTGAGAATACCGTTCCCACTGCTCCATAATCACACAATATGAACTAATATATAGTATCAAAGATTATGCTTTGGAAAAGTTGGGAACATTGGGTTCTAACATGTGGAACCACAGATAAAGACATCAAGGAATCAAGCTGCTGATTAGGAAAGGTTTAAACTAGCGATTAGTGTTCTATTGGATAATTAGTAGAAGTCAGGTAGGGGACAACGTTAAGGGGTATACGGCTTAAAATACCATCTCAAAAAATTAGAAAATAATGTTTAATATTGAAGTTCAATTTTGCATTTGAGAATTTTGAAATTTTATTTTAGTTTTAAATTATTTTTTAGTGTTTTAAGATTGTTTTAATATGCTAATGTTAAAAATAAATTTTAAAAAATAAATAAAAAATTATTTCAATACAATTTTAAATAAAAAAAATAACATTTACTATACTCTTAAATAAACCTAAAGAAAAAAAAAGTGATATCCGTGTTTCTGGTTCACATTGAATTATGAAATTTTGTTCTTTTCAATATTTTTTACAAGGAATCTAGAACATTACTACATGCTACCATACGTAATATATAACACATAAAACTCGACAGAGTTGGCATTCTATGCTTTTAGTAAATTAAGATGCTATCATGTTAAAGAGAATTAGAAACAAATCATTCCACATCTCTAAAAAGAGGTGCCAGAGAAATTATCTTAACTGTAAATTATAAAGCCTTCTTCATTTATTTTGAAGAAGGATTGACCGACACTCTAATTATTAATAAATGTGTAATTAATTTTTAATATTCATATAATATTATATTGATAAATCTAGAGTAAAGATAAAATTTATATGATAAAAATTATTTGCAAAAAAAATTATAAAGATGTTATAATTATAGGATTCCTATTGCATCAAAGCATTGTTTATAAAATATTCCTGATTCACACTATCTTAAATACTAGATATTCATTAGAGCTGTAAAAACCGATACATATTATATTCTTTCTTTTATTAAAAGAAGTAATTGTTTTCATAAACTGGGGTATAAGAGATATCTAAAACTAATATGTACATAAGTGTTTGTCATAAAACATGTATATTGAACTGACCCGCATGAGAATTTCATATGGAGAAATTACTTATGTCTATAGAAAGGCTCACGTGACGGTTGTGTAAGTGATCCTTAGACTCAATATCACTTAGTTATTTTATATAGAGAATGTAATGCTTTGATTATGTTACATGTTAACTTAATCAAAATAATAAAATGATAGGCATTGAGTATAACATGAACTATATGAAGGTACTTGAATGATCAAGAGAGGATTCATTACCCTAGGTAAATTAAAGAAAATATTTCATTTATTCTCAAATAATATTAACTGAAAAATTCATGGTCAATGTGAAATAAGATTTGAAAAGAGTTTCAAATCTTATTCAAATGATCAATGACTATTATGGAAAGAATAAACATGATTTAACATGGAAGACATACTTCATGCTTTAATGTTAAATCAGAACATTATTGATAAAAAGATATTAATTACACCGAAAAACCAGTCACTAAAAGGTTTAGTCAAACCACTAATAATTTTTCTAATATTTGGTGGATCATTACACGTTGCTAGACAATGCACATAATCTTTGAATATAAATTAATCAATTGTTTAATTTATTTAATTATAATTATAATTTATATTTGAGACAACATATTAAGAACCTAATGGGTCATACACATTAAGAACCATTAGTCAGAAATTAAAATGAGATGATTTAATTAAGTATGACTTGATTAAAATATATTTTAGAAATTAAGGACTAGAATATAATTAATACATGGATTATATTTCTAGATCTAGAAAAATCAAGTAAGGACTTGATTGAGTTATTTTATAAAATTTTCATGAATTAATATATGAATATTATTTAGGGGGCAAATTGATATATTTTGCTAATTTATAGGATTTTTCAGATTTTCCTATAAATAGTAAACCATGCATCTTACTTTTTTTAGAGGTTGTCTGTTAGACAAAAACAACTACAAAAATATAGAATTAAAGTTAGCACTCTAGGTATAACAATCCTTGTTTTCTAAATAGAAATTTAGGAGATTTCTCATTGATGGTTCATGTGGATTACCGTTGAACGGCTAGTAGTTTATAACAACCCAGCCTTTAAAGAATTATTCAAAGCCGAAAAAAATCAAATCTTCAGGTAATAGATCTCTAAACAACTCTAGATCTGTCTGACAGAATTTTAGAAACTCCTGAATAATTTTGTTTTATAATTTCCACTACATATTCAGAAAACCAACATAAATAGCCCTAAAAGATGCAATAGTCTAGTAAGTTTGTTAAGTACAATATTTGAATTATGGATTAGTTTATGCAAAAAATCTACGCTTAGAATTTTTTACAGTTAAACCATAAAAGGTAATCACAGATCAAATAGTTAGTGGTTTGATCATACAGTTCATCTAATTTTGAACCATTAAAGATTCCTAGCATAATCGAACTAAAATAGAAGCAGGTACACAGATGCCCTAATTGAATTGGCCATCCGGTTTGGTTTTGAACGACCCTAGTTAAAAAATGCGGGGTTGATTGGCTTTGTTAATACAAATATTCTTTAAAAATAAAAGCATCCATATTAAAGCACTTAACATGTTTAAGCATATGTCGTTAGTGTGATCAGAAATGGTTATGGCTTTGTAAATCCAATTGTAGGTTTTTCAATGAACATATTATATTTATGTATAATATTATAGTGGAAATTTTAACTGATATTTCAACATTAAAATTGAAAAATAATTGAATTGAAAAATTAAGGAAATTAAAGAGAAATAATATATACCATGCTATATAATGAAAAGATAAATTTAAGATAAATGACATGTGGTTTACGTTTTCGTATGATTTCTCTTGATAACTAAAAAATAAAATAGAAATAATAAGAATGCAACCACACAGAATAATAATAATAAAAAAATGAAATGAAATTACTAAATATCATATAAACAAACCGAATCCACATACATAAAAATATATTAATTAACCAAACAAAGAAAATAACTTTTATATTAAATAAATATCAAGGAACATATACATGCACAACATCAATAAATTAAAGTTTTAGTATCTTGGTATATAAAATAGGCTTAAAACTAAAAGGGTGGGTTTTTACTAAATTAATGTTTGTCCATCCATGTAAAATATAAGGAAAATTAAATGGGATGATGAATTTAACAAGATTTTAATGTATACAACAGAAACAACAGAGGGTTTAAAAACAAAAACATAAATGGTTATAAATCGAATATAGTGACAAAACATAGGTCAAATACAAGAAAAATAGTAAATTAATTATAAGTGTGTTATATGATTAAGACACATGGAATGCTATATTTTTAACTAATATTATTTTGTCATGTATTAGAAAATGAACGCATAAAACATATTCAGGTAAAATTAAATAGAAAAGTTAAATAATTGATACCAAGGTTAAAAAAAAGGAGAATTAACTAAAAACTTTGAATTACATTTTTTTAACATATGTTTACTGTAAATCTTTTTTGCTTAAATCAAATGATGAAAACTGATCACATCATAAGTTTCGATTTAAGATGCATTTTGAATATATTTTTTTATAAGACGTAGAAGAAAAAGATAAAAAAAAACTATCTCTTGCACTTTGTTTGTCAGTAGGGATTGAATGATGGATACGAGGAGAAAAGGACGAGGATCCAATGAGGCATTAATTAGAAGAATCCCTCGAATCCTTTCTCCCTTGTAATTTCAAATAAATTTAATTTGGGTATATTGGCTCTTATCCTTTCATTTCATTGCTTTCAATTTGGATGGATTGACTCTCTTTGTTAGTCAAGCAACTAGAAGGATGATAAGTCACGTACCCTCTCCATCCTTCTCCCTCTCCAATCCTTCCTGATAAATATAGCTTGGAGGGAGCTTTCCATTTCCTTTTTAGCCAAACAACTAAAGAGATAGTAAGCCATCCATCTGATCTCTCTTATCTATCCCTCCACTTTACCTAATTTATTCTCCCCCCGATGTATATGTCGCTCTTGACTGACAAACATCGCCTTAAACAAGATCAGCCCACATTAACTTAATAAAGTTTATGATACTATAATTGTTGAATTATCTAATATATTTCTTTCACAAAAACAGCAACAATTAATAATTCATATTCGATATGGATAAAATATATATATATATATATATATATATATATATATATATATATATATATATATATATATATATATATATATATATAAAGTCTTCCCTTCTAATCTAAGGATTAAGATCCTCTTATATATCATACTTTAACTTACTTTATTGTATTTTTATTCTATTTTCTCATAATTAATACCTTCAATTTTTTCTTCCTAGAATATTTATATTCCTTATTTTCTTTAACACTTTGCCTTAAATACTTCCAATTTTTTTCTTGAACTTATTTTCTTAACTTTTACCTATTATTTGTTTTTGAAGAGTATGATGTGAGTGCAATAGCTGGGAAAAAAAAATAATAACTTCATATTTTCTGCCAAAAAGTATGCAAAAATATTTTCGGCATGTCTCTAAGGTTATTGATGCTTGATAATAATCCATGCAATAATGTTCAATGACTTATGAAAAAAAAAAAACTAAGTTTTATCTTTCTTTTTTGCCTTGTTTAGTACCAAGGAATAAAAAAAAAGAAAGAAAGAAAGACAGGGAAAAAGCCAAAGTTGTGTGCATTATATATATATATATATAAAAGAGTAAGAAAAAAAACAAACAAAAAAAAAAAAAACTAAGGATTAGGAATATTTTAGGCAAGGTGATAAGAAAATAAGGAATATAAACGTTCTATGGAGAGAGAAATAATAGAAATTAATTAAGAGATAATCAAAATAAAAATACAATATTAATGAAAGTTAAAGTATGAGATATTAGATGATGTCAACTGTTAGATTATAATAGAGGAATCTACAATTGAAAAAAAATGTAATTTTTTTAGTTTATTTTCTTTTCTTTGATTGCATTTGCTCCTCTTTTTTTTCCTGTTTTTTCTAGTTAAATCTTACTTTTTTCCCTACCTCAAATTAATTGGTACCGAGTCCAAAATCAATCTAATTTTGGTGGTAGTAGCCAGATGAGCAAGAGTTTCTAGGTTCAGCCATGACTAAAAAATGTTGGAGATGCGAAGGATGGAAAACCAACTCATGCTAGAAGTGTTAAATATGCGTGGAAGCCTTAATGGATCGAGATTCTAAAAGATTACACAAACCCTGACACTGAAGAAGGAAGTCATTAGGTTGAAAACTCCTTTCATTAATTCATAATGCTGAAGCCACAATCGTATGGTGAATAATTAAATAAATGAGTGGAAAAACAATATACTCCGATGAAGAAAAAGAGTCGAAAGGCAACAATCCCAAGAAGATAAATAATTAATTGAGAAAGAGATAGATGTGGATTAAAATTTTATTGTCATGACGTTTATTTTGATGACGAGCACGGTGGAGGCAATACTGATGATTTCATTACAAATCTAGAAGTTGAGAATAAAAGGGTTGTATAGTTCTTTTATATTTTGAGAGTTTTATAAGAAAGCTGTCTCTCTTAATTTTATTCGTGTCTTGTCAAAATATTTTTGCAAAAGCGAACTCAAGTACTGTAAATGTGTGTGTATGGGTGCAAGGAGAACTCAAGAGATGACACTGCCCAGATCAAACCTCAGGCCAGATCGAACCTCAGGCCAGATGAGCCCAGCAAGATAAATTCACAAGATTATGTTTTTGCAAGAGCTTAATTATCGAACTCGAGTACTGTAAATGTGTGTGTATGGGTGCAAGGAGAACTCAAGAGATGACACTGCCCAGATCAAACCTCAGGCCAGATCGAACCTCAGGCCAGATGAGCCCAGCAAGATAAATTCACAAGATTATGTGTTTTATTTTAGATTCTGCTATCAGCAAACAAAGGACACAAGGCCTACCATCAATAGACCGAAGATATATAGAGGCCATGGACTTTTTCTGGTTTCTATCTATTGCATATGAAGTTGTACTCCTGCAACTAACATAGTTTCTAAGAAGTTTCAATTTAATTACAACCTTTTTTTTTTAGAAACTTATTGTAGTCCATTTTTTATTTTTTTTGCTATTCAGTCCTTAATTTAGTAGTTTTTTTCTCCTTCTATTTTTATAAATTACAATTTCATTATTATAATAAAGAATATTTTGCAATCAGGTCCTTACGTGAGTCCTTGCATTATTACTTTTAATCATTTAATTGTTATGCCGCACGATTTTCTTTTATGGTGGCGGTTATTTTTTATTCTTGATAGCTTCCATGATTCAAACCATTTTTCTTAATTATTACTACTTTTTTTTTTTTTGCATATAAAAAAAACACATCTCATTTCTTTTATCACTCTTAGAAAACATATTTTTAGTGATTTTAGCTATTATATTAAATATTTCTTATACCAAGTGAAAATTTTAATCAATACTCAGAATAATTACACTTAAGAACCTATTAATTCGACTAAAAATACATTGCAGTAGATTTATGTTCTTCAACACTAAATTATCTAATAAATAACTGAAATTCTTTACAACACTACATAGAATAGATCGTTAAATATGCTCACATATTTTATTTCTAAACATAACACAATTTAGCAAAATAGCACATTAATATATAATACTATACAAATAAGAAAGAGAAAAATAGAACATTAACAACTTAATTATTTCGTTGTTCAACTATTTATATAGTAAGGTTTGAAACAAAAATAATCATCAACAAGTGTTATTCATAGTAAATGTAAATATTCAAATCACCAATGACCTTTGAGATTGATTGTTGAACAAGGAAGCTAACATGCATGTAGGAAATTAAGGAAAAATACCTCAGTCTTCAACCTTCATTCAAAGTGTTATTATTCATATCCATTGATCTCCGTGTAATTTTGATCACCAGCAGTAAACAAAATAACCTACCAGATGGGTATTCTTGGATTAGCATCAGCTTTTTCTTACAAACTAATTTTAACAATTCCAATAAATAGCTTATTCTCTCTATATCTCTCTCTCTCTCTCTCTCTCTCTCTCTCTATATATATATATATATATATATATATATATATATATGATATTAGGTCATTCATAGCACTACTTCATATTTTCTATTCATTGCAGGTTAGTTATTCATCAGCACATGTTTATGTATTTCGCTAGTAGCTCCATGGTTCTAAAGATGGAGATGAAGCCAACGTCCAAATGAGTATTTTGCAAAGAACAGACAAGGAATTCCCTTAATTACTAGTTGTTTATAGATTTTTAAAAAACTTGATGAATTTAACAGATCTTTTTAGAGGGTTATATATTCAACCTATCCAATTTTTGCAATGCTACGGATGTTATTCACTGAATAGTTGTAGTTCATCAAACAATAAATCCAATCTTAATTAATTATAGAGTTATGATACAATCAAGTCCAAACAAATAAAACATTGAATTAATTATTACTCATTTTTGTACTTGCATTTATTTTCTAAATTATATCATCACATAATTATCTATGATTATTTATGTCTTTAGCAAAGCCACTTGATTAATTAAATATTAAGAAAAATAAGATAAATAATTGAAAGAATTTCTCTTTGGATAATAGATATTATTAGTAATATTCTGTTTAATATTTATTTCCTTTCATGACTCCTTTTCCATATTGGATTGATCCTTAGTTGTAGACATGAAAGAATAAAAACCTAAAGTTTAACACATCCTATTGAATCAAATAGAAAAATTATAAAACATCACTGAGTTCTTAATAATTATAATTCTTTATTCATAAAATTATCATTTTATGAATTACATTTTGCAAATATTTTAGGAGGAAGGGCTTCCTTCAATATTGATTGCAAGAGGAAGCTTACTCGCTTACAATTAGAGAGACTAGAGGGAAAGTCCTTACGAATTATGTCACAATACCAACTGAAGAACCTGTTATTTGGTTATTAACTTTTCGACATTCAAGGCCAGTTTCATTACATTCTAAGAACTTATAATTTTGAAGTAGATTAATCACCCAAAATAAACTTCTATGATTTCCCGCTTAACAGTAGCATGTCTTTCGCTTCCATGTCCTTTGTTTTTAAACGGACACTCTCCTAACTCCCAATCTCCCATGTCCTATGATTGAAACAGCATTGGTCTTGAACAATGAGAGCGAAACCAAAGTGGACAAACTTAAAAAGCACTTCCGCCTTCATAGGCCCAAAAGACAATGACGGTTGTACATTAATGGCAGCGTAGCCGATAGATACAATAAATTGGGCAAAACTTGAAGATATGGTACTCCAAAAAAAGATTTTGAACTCAAATTCTAACAATATAGGCGGGCCCCTACAGATTTCTATGAATTTCTATGATGGCCCTGACCTTTGAATTAGTTTAGACCGGCTTCTATGAACTAAATTAGTGTGTAATAACAATTATTTTTTAAAATATTTTTTATTTAAAAAATATTAAAATAATATATATATTTTTTAAAATTTATTTTTAATATCATTATATCAAAATGATCTAAAAACATTAAAAAATATAAACTTTTAACTGTTTTCCTCTTTTGCCATTGTAGTTGTGGCGCATTTTTGACATTTTTGGTCTCTAAATTTATTTATTTTCATTTTCTTTTTTTGTTCTATTCTTGTTTTCTAAGTTTTTACATTTGAACTTTATTTATTTTATATTTTAGCCCTTTAAGTTTCATAAAGAAAAGGAAGGGATCACTAGAAAATATAATAGGAGAAAAAGAGTCATTAATTAGCCACGATTCAACTACCGGTAAAGTTTGTTCTTGATATAAATAAGTTTCATTTTATAAGAGGAGTTTCATTGAGATTTGTTTTCCTCTCATCTTGCAAAAAGAAAAAAAAAAACAGACCAAAGTTGAGAATGAAAAATTTGTTGGCTTGATTTTGTTTTTTGAATCAATTTATTTGCATTGTATGTTGATATATTTGTTATTGATTCTCTAATGGTGTTTTTTAGGTATTTACAAGTAAAATAAACTTTGAAAAATGAGTTTTTATGGTCCTAAAAGTTGAACCATGATTTCTCAAACACCTTTGGTGATCAGAGAAGATTGTAGGTGACGAAAAATCATCTAGCATAGTGAATGACTTGTCACTTAAAAAGAAAAGAAAAGAAAAACATATTGTACACTCCATAAAAAACAAAATAAAAAAAACCAAACCCGTTGCCTTAAGTTTTTAAGCCCAGCATGTTTCGGCTCTTTAGCAATTAGTCAAGCTTAATTATGCTTGGTTTTTTGTATTTTTTTTATTTTAATTAATATTTTATATATATATATATATATATTTTATTTTGCATGACGTATTTATAGAAATAGAAATCATTTGTGATTGGTATGAAAAGATAACCTCGAAGATAAAAAAAAAATTATTAACTTTTTATTTTAATATTTAATTGACATCAACAACTCTTTCTTAGTTTATTAGATTATGTTATTTTTTAATTTATTTCATATGCATAATCAATATCTTTATATTTTTCAATTAAAAAAAATCATAATGTAATAAAACACATTTAAACATTGTCATATTCTTCCTCTGTTTTAAAAATATCTTCACATCTTACTAACGGTGTAATGTTAAATGGATTCTCAATTTATTTTATTAAATACATACATCTTCTCTTCTATTTATAATTTTTTTTATTTTCATGTAAAAAAATGCATTGACAACTTATATATATATGTTAAATTGAATTTTAGTGTGACCAAGAGCAGGTTAAATTACTAGTCAATTCTATTTCACCTATGTGTGCATGCTAGTGTTCCTTTTATCTTTTCAGTCCTGCAAATGGGAAAAACTCTGAACCTAGGACCTATGAAAATCTCTTCGAATCTTCAGTCTTGACTATTTGCATCTTAAAAATTCCCAACCCATGCCGCGCCCCCCACCCCCCACCCCCCCCCCGGTATACCTTTCTTTTATCACATCAAGACCAAAAAGGAGCAGTCGAAGTTGCATTGAAAAAGAAAAAAAAAAAATCTCTTTCCTATCCCAACTCTCTTTCAATTTTCATCCACTGAAGATCCAGAAGTTTCCCAAGACACAGGACACTTAGACATAGGCACTCAAAAAAAGTGGTGTTAATTAATGGCAGACACAAGAATTTTCATTTTGTGCATTCAAGAAAATATAGACCCAGTAATGACCAGTATCTGTGAAAGCCAAAATTAAATTAAGCTGCACAGGTTTGGGTTGTTACCTGGACTATTGTTGGCAGCCGGAGGATTGTCCTGTAATAGCTCTCTCTCCACGATATGAGCTTTACATGTCGAAAATAATGCTGTCAGGATATTGTAATGGAATACAGTTAGCTCAAAACTACACCCACAATTTTAATTTTTTTTTAATGAATAGAAACCAAATTTTATTAGAAATCGTTAACAGATACATCCAAAAAAACTAATGAAGTCATTAGGATGGTGGACACAAAGTATTAACAGTAGACTCTCAAGACAAAAGGACCCCATTCAACAACAGGAGAAAAAACACACACACACACACACTATACCCGGATGACAAGAACCATATATAATTCAAGGCAGCAATATACAAGAGAGATAGAGCGACTTCCATATCCTCTCCAAACACTCACTGCCGACAGCCAAATTTAGCCAACATTCAAGAGATATCACCATACCATATAATTTCAGCGCCACAAGACAACGGACCACAGCGGCAAATATATTGAAATTCCACAACACAAACCACTCAGCATAGCGTGATCAACAGGAAACTTAATTCCCAAGCAGAAACTGTCTACAGTGTGTTGTCTGAATTTGGTAGCTGTAGCTCAGCTGGAATGCTTGGAACATTTATCTCACCTTGCAATACATACAGCACAAGATCCACCCATCAAGGAAAGAAATTGCGAGGCACAACAAGGAACTTGAGAATTAACCAGCATAATCGATCCCAACAGCTACCTCTTCGCAGAGATAACACTGCCAGCACCTCCAAAGCTCAAAAGAACAACTTCAAAAACACAGCTGCAGCAGCTACACCAGATCAAGCCATGAAACTCGAGTAAAAGGCAAGAACACACAAAATCGACTACGAACTGATAGCATCAATAGCAAAAGAATTAAAGCATCATAACGACAAGACTCCTCTGAAACCTCATTGATCAGGCCACCCATCAAAATACAGCCAAAGAACAACAACAGTCTCACCCATCAAACTACAAAGTAACATTCCTTATTAGCTTTCACTTCCTTCAAAAGGAAAGCAAAAGGAAGGAAAATGAAAGACATTGAGTGACGAAACAACCAAGTTATGCAAATATATTGTGACAGTAGAAAACGAATTTTGCCTAAAGATATTATATAATGACATGTGCCAAGACTGAACACCTCAAAGCAAGAATGTAGCGAAATCATTCGTAACTCATAAGAGAGACAATGTGATAAGCAATGTCAATTCATAGTATCCAAGGTTAATTTCACCAACTAAACTTAAATTCTGCAAATTCTTCATCTTATTCTGTTCACACATGGTCCGCCTAAAGTAAAGATGAAGACAAAATCCCAGAAAGAGAGAACAAAACAAAGACAGAAAGAAAGTAGACAAAAAAGACAAAAAGACTAGTGTCAAGAAATCCCATCAGTCATTATATATATTGGCTACGCTGTTCACTTAACTATACCGAAGAAGCTACTAGTACTAGACTACTAGTATGCTAGCAAATTGAACATGTAAAATGAAATAGGAAAAGCAGTGTCATAGTAACACAGACACACAGGAAATATAATATAGGATTTAGAAAATGTTAGTTACCTAACCTTTCCTAGGTGAGTAAACTGTGCATTTAGTCTCTCTAGTTTTTCAAATTGAATTAAATAGTCCCTCTAGTTTCAAAAATAAATTAATAGTTCTTATATTTTCTATTTTTTTTAAGAAATAGACAAGAAATAGATAATATGAAAAGATTGGTAAAAAGAATAAGAATTTTTAAAAAACAAAGTATCATTAAATTAAGTATATCAATACTTACTACCAAAAAATTAATAAATAGCAACGAAAAAGCTGATAAAATTTATTTTGTCAGTAATTTTTGACATAAACAATGACAAAAAAAAAATTGATGATTACTAATGGAATATAAAAAATAAAAAAATAATAAACATTTCATCAACAACTTCATAGAAAATTTGACACGTAAATATTTTTCATCAATGAAATACACATACACTTTCTTTGTCTTCTTCTTGCCCATAAAAAAGCAGTTCCCTTCCTTATTTTCTCATAAATCCAGTCATCTCAAGCAGCTAGCGTTGACCTAAATCTATCAATAATGCCAACATCTCTTTCTTTGTTCAATTTCTGTGAAGTTTCATTATATTAAGTAAGCAAACCTACTCATTTTCTTTGTAACCAATTTATATTTTGGGTTAATTTATTGAATTGTTTTTGTACTATTTATAGTTTGATTGTATATTTAAGTGTTTTGCAAAAACATTTATAGAGAATGTTGTTGTATTAATGTATGATTTGTTTGAGATTTTGAAAAAATTGATTTTATTTGTCATTTGATGAAATTGAGTTTGATTTTGTAACTTAAGTGTGTTATAATTGAAGAAATGATGAGTTATTTAATGAGTATCAATTACATTTTATCAATTATATTGTCATGTTGGAAATGTGAGGAAATTTAAGGAGAATGATTTTTTTGAATTGATAATAATTAAAAAGTATTAATTTTGATTGAAAAAGTTTGAATTGAACAAACAATAGATAATTAATTGGGTACCAATTATTTGTTGTTAATTTTATTGTTTAGTTCACATTATGAAGTAAAGTTGAATTTGTGTAGAAATGATAATTAGTTATTAGATTATGAATTAATTTTGAATAATTATTTGAATTTTGAGTTGGTAGTTACATTATTAATAAATGCTATCATCAATATTCTATACAGGTTTATAAGTGATGGGTGATCATTCTTGAATATATCGAGACTCTTTCGAAGGGTTTTATAGGCAAGATTATCTTAAAAGAATTGAGGTTCTTATTAACTTTATACTTTCTAATCCAAAAAATATTAGTAGGGGTAAAATTATATGTCCATGTGCGAAGTGTAAGAATAAAAAGTTTCACCATAAAAATGTTTTGACAATGCATATACTTAAAAAAGGGTTCATCGAGAAATAATTATATTAGTTTGTATATGAAGAATCCTATGTTCCTTACAAAATAATGGTAGAAAGAATGATTGGCTTACCTTCTAGTTTTAGAAACATATGAGTTTGCGAATGATAATATTAATCTTTATAAGAGTATGATGATGGATACAATGAGAATGAATCAAGATTATTTAGGTAAAGGTTCACGTAATATCATTTTAGATGAAGAACCAAATGTAGATGCAACTAGGGTTTTTAAACTTTTTAAAAGATTTTGTTAAACTATTATCGGATGAGTGTACAACTCACGGTAAATTATTTGTTATTTCTTGGCCTAGGATACCAAAAAATTAATACATGTCTAACTTTTGCATGTTGTACAACAATGAATATGCAAATTTCACAAAATGAAAAATCTTTTATCATGCTCGGTATAAACCCAATAATGGTAGAGAAAGGACATTTATCGCAAACAAAAAATTAAGATACTATGCAATCATTCATAGGGCTTCAAAAGTTATTTATATCTCCAAAAACTGTTAAGCATGTGACATCATTCACATGATGGGATGGAAGGTGTCGCAGGGCGACGTCGAAATAGCGCACTACAAGTGTCTCCTGAGAGGTGTTGTTGTTGTCAAAGGAAAGGATTTTGAGTCTAATCATACAATTATGATTAAGGTTCAGGAGTCACCACTTAGTATTATGGTTATTAGAAAACCTATGGTCTGCAAGAGTCTGAGCAAAGGACTGGTTGTGCAAGGAGAAGACGCATCACCCCTAGTGCACCCTACCTCAGGTAAGCTGCATTGTTGTTTGATTGTTTTTCTAGGTCAAGTTTCTATTTGTTGGTCTTTTCTAAGGTCTAAAACATATCTTCATTCATAGAGTCTTTACCTTATTGGTTGAAGTCCAAATTTTAGCATCACATTTATTTTGTACTTCATATCTTTAATACTTAAAGGTGTACTCTACTGTGTAGTTTTACACCCTCAAATATTAAAGTCTACATCTAAACTCTAATATAAAATGAACAAAATAATTGGTGAAGAGTTTTTGATATTTTGGTCAAATCCTAATGAATAACCATAAACTAGTTACGATATTTTTTTTTACATTTTTAAAACATGAAAAAGATGCAATTTTTTTGTTCTTTTTATAAAAATATGTTTGGAAAACTTTTAGGATTTGGTTGTATGCATGAAAACAAAATATTTTTGTTCTTTGAAAGGGGAAATGAATTTAAAAGTTTTGAGATTTTTTTTAATTTTCATTTTTTTTAAGAAACATTTCAAAGAAAATCTTGGTTGTAAGCACACATCCACCTACGGAAATCAGAACTGATCATGGAAACAAAACATCAATTTATATTCTGAATATTTATCTCTTCTTAAGATTAGTTAGTTAACGGATCAGCCGTATAACTAACCCTAACCATCAAACAACCACAGTGTCCGCACTAATAATTTAATTCAACGGCAGCCTTAAGAACTAGATAAGTTGATTATTCAAGAAAACATAACTGTCCATGAGTCTATGTTTGATTTGATTGAATGTTCTCCCTAAGATTAATAACGTAGATCTGCCACAATTATTAAACTCGGTTGCTTCACAAGTTCATATACCACAACTCGGTTTTGATATCAAACTTAGCAATAGATTGTTTACAATAATAATTTAGAGTCCGCTTTAGAAATTAAAATAAGCAATCATAGGAAAAATAAGCATAGGAGAACAAACATATTCATCATATAAAACTGAAAAAAAAGGTAAAATAAATCTCATAGTTCTTGAAATTCGAAGGTTTTCGTGTCCTTGCAACCAAGAAAAAAAAGTTTAGCCTTACATGTTTGTTGAACAACTAATCAAAAAGAAGGAGGAATGTATGATTTTGGTTTCTTAGAGGAAGGGGGCATTTTTCTCTTCTTGGCTGGCTGCCCCCCCTTCTCTTCTCTCATTTTTTTTATATCCTGGGAAACCCTAGTCTCTATTTTACAAAATAGTCCTCCCTTAAGTAGACATTTTACATTTAAGTAGTTCAATAACTATTTTCCTAAAAAAAAAGAAATAGCCTTGCATGAAATCTCCAAGCTTTGGCTTAGAGGAGCTAAATTACTGAAATAAAAACTTGGATGTCAGTTTAGATGCTTCGGAACGTAATTTTAACTCGTTTCTTCACGAAACTTGTTTGCTCGTAAAATTCAGTTGTCATCTTTGAAAAATCATATCTCCCTCATATGACATCATTTTTGGCTGAAATGTTTAGCGTTGATAGCCTTTGAGTAAGGAATCTAACAAAATTAATTTTGCATCAATTGGATTTCTATAGCTCCGGATATTCAAGTCGGAATGGTCGAAGGTCAACATTGGCAGTTTGCAAGATTTGACTTTGAAGGCTGTGATTTCCATGCTCTTTCTTATTATATTTTCTTGCCTTATATGTCCAGAAATGTATGGATGTTAGCTTTTTAATGCCACTAGAATCACTTCATTTCGATCTCTAGAGCTCACGCTCGCACAAAACATTGACTGACGGTCAAATCTGTCAATTACCTCCAATTTACTTCTTTTTGCATCTTTCATCCAAAAGTGCCTTCAAAACATAAAACAAAGAATATCAAGACATTCTATATATAAAACATAGGCAAAAAACTAGTTAAATGTGGGCGAAACTATCGAATAATATGGTTGCATCAAATACCCCCACACTTAGCTCTTACTCGTCCTCGAGAAAGGATAGGTAACATTAAATTGAAATTAAATTAAATCAAATCACTATGACTAATATCCTAATCTCCCATCAATATCCAAGAATATATGCATTATAAACAATAATACAATCAAGAAGGATAAAGAGTACAAATTTTCATGAATTTATTTACATGCAAACTTCAAAACTCAATTGATCATTGGAATTTAAATAAAATCTATGCCATGCCAAAGTGATAGGTCCTCTCATTGATATACACTCCAACACTCATGTCTTTAGGGCATATGTGTTTAAATCTCTCAAATATATGCCAAGTTGACTTTTTTGTGTCTTTGAGTTGCCTCCTAGTAAGTACTTTTATTTTATGTCATTGGCTCGACATGTGGCATGCTCATTCTTCATAGATTGGTTCAACTAACTCCACAGAAGCGGTGAATTCTGCGGTCCAACCAGGAAAAAGTTTCAAACGCAAATGATAAAGAAGGACTTTGTCTCTAATATGAAACTCTTTTCTTGTAATCATTCGGTCATGAAAACTCTTAGTTTTTTCTTTGTAAATCCTTGCATTCTTATAGGCATCATTCTGAATCTCTTCCAACGCGATTCCTGTCTTTTTAGTACCAAAAGGATAGGCGCCACCCATTTACTATCCGTGATGGGGTAAATCACTCCTACATTATGGGGAACAGTTTGCAAAGCTTGCAAAGCCAATGCTGATCCATGCATATTTTGGGGAACACATATATGCCTCTCCATCTCTTCTATCTTGGTAAAATCATAGCCATAGCTCAAAGCTACGCTTAATCCATCCTCACTATCAAAATCACAAACTTGCTGCACACACTTATCAACTTGGTCATAACATGTGATAGAATAAACATTGTTATAAGGATATGTCATTGCATCATGAAAATTAAATTCAATTTTTTCATCTCCTACCTCCATAGACAAAGTATCCTTGCCACAATCAATTTTTGTATTGGCAGTTTTCAAGAATGGTTTCCCAAACAATATAGGAGTGTTGTTTGATAAATCACAAGAATCATGTTCCATATCAAGAATATAAAAGTCACATGGAATGACCAAACTATCAATCTTGACTAGGACATCTTCTATCACACCAAGTGGGTAAACAAAACTACGATCCGCAAGTTGTATTACAATGCTAGATTTATTCAAAGGCTCAAGACTAAGAGAATCATAAACATGTTTAGGCATAACACTAATGGATGCACCTAAATTGCACAAGGCCCTTTTGAAACTAGCATTACCAATAACACATGGGATAGTAAACGCACGTGGGTCTTTTTGCTTCAAAGGCATATTCTTTTGAACAACAACAGATACAACTTCACCCATACTTACCATTTCATGACCTTTCAATTTGAAAGCTCTCTTGGTAATACACAACTCCTTCAAGAATTTGGCATACTTGGGAATTTGCTTGATAGCATCAAGCAAAGGAATGTTGAGTTCTACTTTCTTGAAAACCTTTAAAATCTCTTTTTCTTTGTCCTCTTTCTCTGACCTAGAAGAAATCACAGGAAAAGGTGGAATTGTTTTAAAACTAGAATTTATTAAGTGGGGAGTTACCTTTGGAGTGTTGATCGATGCTTCAGTTTGTGGAGGAGGAGGATGTTCCTTCTTTGTACTCAATTCGGTTTCTATCTCTTCTTCTTTCTCCATCTCAATTTGTTTCGACCTTTTCTCTTCAAGTTCTTTCCCACTTCGCAGCATGATCGCACTAACATTCTCTATTGGATTCAATGCTTGGGAGGGCAATTTTCCATTCATTTGTGCTTCCAATTTCCCTACACTTGAAGCTACTTGCCCCATTTCCTTCTCCAAGTTGTGAATACGTGACCTTGTTTCTTGTTGAAAAGACATGACATTTTGTTGCAAGGTCACAGTGTTATAAGCCAAAGTTTTCATCATCTCATGAAGATCATCACTGGATGACGACCCCATAACATTAGAGTTTGTGAATGGAGGGGGTTGTCTGGCTTGATAATTCTGTTGGGATTGAAATCCATGGTGATGGAACTGTCGGCCTTGATTGCCTTGTTAAGGTGGGTTCCCATAGCATTAGTTTGGATGATCTCTCCATCCGGGATTGTACGTGTTGGAAAAGGGATCATATTTACGTTGGGGTTGTCCGTTGAATCCTCCATCAACTTCATAAACTTGTTCAATGTAATCTTCTTGCATTGTTGGGCACATATCTGAGGTATGTCCTTATAAGGAACATATGATACAAACTTTCACCTGCTGTGCATTTCCACAAGCCAAAGAACGCACAAGAGAAGTAAAATCATTAACTTTATTTTCAAGGTTAGAAATACTTACCTCATTTACTCGTTTGTTTGCGAAGTCTCCACGCGTGCCAAATTGTTTCGAGTTGGTTGCCATATTTGAGATCAATTGGCGTGAGCCTCGGGTGTCTTATCTACCAATGCTCCTCCACTTGCCGCATCAATGATACTACGGTCGGTAGGCATCGGTCCTTCATAGAAATATTAAATGAGCAAGTTGATCGGGTATCGATGCCGAGGGCATTGAATGCACAGCGGTTGCTCAAATCTTTCCTAATACTTGGAAAGTGTCTCTCCATGAGATTGTCGAATCCCACATATTTCTTTCCTTATGTTGGCAACTCGAGATGTTGGGAAATACTTTTTAAGGAAAATCTTCTTTATGGCATTCCAAGTTCCAATGGAACCTGGGAGAATAAAGAAAAACCATGTCTTTTCTGCCCCTTTTAAAGAGAAAGGGAAAGCTTTCAACTTAAGCTGTTCTTCGTCAACTTCATTCAGTTTCATGCCAACGCAAACCATATGGAACTCCTTGAGATGAGTATGGGGATCTTCACCTGCAAGACCATTAAATGTTGGTAGCAAATGTATAAAACCAGATTTGAGCTCGAAGTTTATATTATTGTCGATGTTGATGCACAATGGTTGATTTTCCACGTTAGGAGCAACAAGCTCCTTGAGTGTTTGTTGTCGTTCAACATCCATGGTGTTGACGCGAGCTTCCTTCCGTAACCTGCATAAAGTGTTTTCTATTTCGAGATCCACCTGTACTTGACTCTGGTTAGTAGAATAGGTTACAGACATAAATCGTCAAGAAAACTAAAAAAAAACCAGCCACACAAGAGATCGAAAACAAAGCAAATTGTTCGAAAATGCTACGCTAGAAAACTAAAACTGGCTAAAAACCCTAGAAAACAGTAAAATTTGGTTGATACCTATTTCCACCAAAAAATCTATTTTGAACAGTACCGCTGTCGTAAATGAATAGTACCGCAACAAGAAAAAAAATATGTTTCTCTTTTTTTCTTCAGAAAAATAAATAACAATCACAGCAAATAAAGATAATAGAACAAGAATCAACTAAAATTACTTCCCCGACAACGGCGCCAAAAGTTGTTGCGTCGATTAATTACCCTTGCTTCAAACACAACACACAAGATAGTATAGAGCAAGCAAGGGGTCGATCCCACGAGGAAGGTTCAAGTCGATTTTTATGCTAGATGATATGCAATTTGGGGGGGGGGGGTTTGGACGTTATCTAGGCTAAAGCAAAAGAAAACAGAAAACTATCAAACGAAATTTAATAAAATCGAGAAAATTATCAAGAGAACAAACCTTGGTTGCAAGCACACATCCACCTACGGAAATCGGAACCGATCATGGAAACAAAACATCAATTTATATTCTCGAATATTTATCTCTTCTTAACATTAGTTAGTTGACGGATCCCGTATAACTAACCCTAACCATCAAACAACCACAAGTGTCCGCACTACTAATTTAATTCAATGGCGACCTTAAGAACTAGATAAGTTGATTAATCAAGAAAACATAACCGTCCAGCGAGTCTATGTTTGATTTGATTGAATGTTCTCCCTAAGATTAATAACATATAGATCCGCCACAATTATTAAACTCAGTTGCTTCACAAGTTCATATACCACAACTCTAGTTTTGATATCAAACTTAGTAATAGATTGTTTACAATAATAATTTAGAGTCCGCTCTAACAATTAAAATAAACAATCATAGGAAAAATAAGCATAGGAGAACAAACATATTCATCATATAAAACTGAAAAGAAAAGGTAAAATAAATTTCACAGTTCTTGAAATTCGAAGGTTTTCATATCCTTGCAACCAAGAGAAAAGAGTTTAGCCTTGCATGCTTATTGAATAACTAATCAAAAAGAAGGAGGAATGCATGATTTTGGTTTTCTTAGAGGAAGGGGTCGTTTTTCTCTTCATGGCTGGCTGCCCCCTTCTCTTCTCTCATTTTTTTTATATCCCGGGAAACCCTAGTCTCTATTTTACAAAATAGTCCTCCCTTAAGTAGACAATTTACATTTAAGTAGTTCAATAACTATTTTCCTAAAAAAAAAGAAATAGCCTTGCATTAAATCTTCAAGCTTTGGCTTAGAAGAGCTAAATTGCTGAAATAAAAACTTGGATGTCGGTTTAGATGCTTCGGAACGTAATTTGGACTCGTTTCTTCACGAAACCTGTTTGCTCGTAAAATTCAGTTGTCATCTTTGAAAAATCATATCTCCCTCATATGACATCATTTTTGGCTGAAATGTTTTGCGTTGATAGGCTTTGAGTAAGAAATCCAACAAAATTGATTTTGCATCAATTGGACTTCTGTAGCTCCAGATATTCAAGTCGGAATGGCCGAAGGTCAACACTGACAGATTGCAAGATTTGACTTTGAAGGCTGCGATTTCCATGCTCTTCCTTATTATATTTTCTTGCCTTATATGACAAGAAATGTATGGATGTTAGCTTTTTAATTCCACCGGAATCACTTCATTTCGATCTCTAGAGCTCACGCTATGCACAAAACATTGACTAACGATCAAATCTGTCAATTACCTCCAATTTACTTCTTTTTGCATCTTTCATCCAAAAGTGCCTTCAAAACATAAAACAAAGAATATCAAGGCATTTTATATATAAAATATAGGCAAAACACTAGTTAAATGTGGGTGAAACTATCGACTAATATGGTTGCATCAAAACCACACCTATTTATAGAGGGTGAAAGAGGGATATTTTATCTCATATGGTGCCAGATCTTGGCCCTTGATTTGACCTGAAAGGATCCCAACCATTGGTTTCAAAGTGGTTATCATGGGCTATTAGATTTGTTGTAGGAAAAGGCTGGTCATCTTAGCCACTTCGAGGCGGTGTCACAACCATTGTGACATCAATCAGCTAGAACATACCACACTAGGGTGTAGTAAGATGTCAGACCATCATTTGCATGCACGTTTTGTCAAATTTGGTGGAGAGATGAAACATTAAATGCCTTAGGAAGGAGGCTACTCGAGCAACTTTTCGATGAAAATATGAAGAAAAAGATGAACAGTTAACCCAAAATGGCTCCGTTTTGGTAAAGTTCATTTAATCCTTCAATTTATAATTTCTCTTAATTACACCCTTGATTGATTTAACCCCTAATTTCTCTTAATTCCTTAAGTAGACAAACTTCAATTTCAGCCCTAGATTTCGGTGTCTTTTTCCTTTTGGTCATTGGTTTTGGATTTCTTCAATTTAACCCTTAATTGACCATTAAACTTTCACATCTCTTCAATTTCACCCTTGATTTCAGCCAATTGGGTCCCCAGAGTTCGGCGCCTTTTTCAAAATGGTTCTTGACTGTGAATTTCTTTAATTTAGCCCTTAATTAACCCCAAAACTTTGATTTTCTTGCAAATTTACCACTGATTTCAATCAATTGACTTGGTAAAAATTAAATTTGGTCTTCTAAAGTTTCAATCTTCTTAATTAAGCTCAATTTAGGCTCCCAAACTTAATTAAGCACCTAATAAAATTAATTTGATCAATTTAAAGTATAATAAAGTCCCTGCACCTAATTAAGTCCTTTAATTATACCAAAATTAATTCTCAAACATAATTAAACTTTAATTTGGCTCATGATTAAATCAAATTGGCGTATTAAAAATCTAATTATGTTCTTAGGCTTAATTGTTATGTTGATTCGACCAATAATGATTTAATTTTCCCTTGAATCTGCATTGTCTCTTTAGTTTTGCGTAAAATGGGGTACAATTATTTTCCTGATTCCTTCTAAAATTCCAGTTTGATTTTTTCTACATTTGAAATCCTCCCAGCTTGCTTTTACCAAAATACCAGTCTTTACTTTATTTTTTTATTTTGAAAAGAAAAAAGATGAATTTGAGGAATAACCCAGAAATGAGTTATGATAGTTGCCCCCTCCTGTTTACAATGCTTACGATAGAAAGTCTCACAAGAGACTTTAGGTAGTAAGCTTTGTAAAAAAGAAAAAAGAATGGTGATAATGGATTCACCATGTTGCTACCTAATTTTTAACCCATGTTTTGATAAATTTTCAGAAAAAAATCCAAAAATAGCAAAAAACAATGAAAATCCAAAAATTAAGTTTTTTTAATATATTTGCATCGTTTTTTTTTAGCATTTTTAGCATCGTCTCAAAATAATTTAAATTTTCAAAGATCTTTGGAACGCGTTCGACTTTTAACGCGTCATTTTTAAAAATCATTGATTTTTCTCATTAAGTCAATGTTGATATTGCTCATTTTCAAAAAAATACAAAAAAGTAAGAAAAATCAAAATTTACAAAAAAAGGAAGTTGAGGGACCAAGTTTGAGACCTAGCAATATTTTTGCCTATAAATAGTAGCCTTCAACACACACAAAAGAGGGGGGGTAATTTTGCACATTTAGAGAAAAACACAAAAAACCCTCACCCTAAAATCCATCTCTACCCAACCAGCCGCCCCCACCTATCCCGCAGCCCGCCACCCCCGCTTGAATTTTTCTCCCCCAAATAGCGGCCCCGCGACCATCTCTCTTCCCTCACACCACGGGAGCCAGCCAATAAAAAAGGCCGCTGTACCCATTCATTTTCCCCCCACAGACCGACCTCCATTGTTTCCCCATTTCCTTTCGCCCTCGCACACCAGCGTCTCCTCTCACCGCTGAACACAGCGACATCGCCTCCAAGCCACAGCCGCCAGCCACATCTAAGGCCCCTGCTCCCAGCACTTTCCCTTTTCTTCTTGCTCTCTCGGCCAACCGCTGTTCTTCCCTCTCTTGGCCGACCCAGCTTCAACAGTGCCCACAGACCAGCCTCCAGCAGCACACCACAGAGTCGTCACCCCCGCTTCCCTCGACCCGCTCTCCTTTGCACAGACCAGCCACTAGTAGCTGCGCCGCATTGCCGACAAGAACCCATTCGCCGCCCGGCCGCCCGAAACAGAGAAGAAGGCGAAACCAAGAGAAAAGCAAATCCAAAACGGAAACAAACAGATCCGTGAACAAGAAAGAAAAAAAACTAAAATCAACTGCTTGCTGCGGTTTTGGTTGTTTTGCAGGTCACCGCCCGCGTAGGGAGACAGGGAAGAGGAAGACGTTCCCGATCCGCCGGTTTTGTTGCCTTCATTAGAGGCAGCGCGTGAACTCACGCGCCGCCAATGGTGGCGGCACATGGAGCAATGAGCCGCCACTGTTCCAAAGAATGTTCTGCGGTTCCAGAAGGCTTCCCAAGACCTTGTTATGGATTTTTTAGGAGTTTATTTTGTAATTTTTAAAATTTTTTAATTTAATTTTTGTTTAGTTGTTGAATTTTTATAATTTGTAGTGTGTATATAAAAAAAAGGAAAAAAAGAAAAAAATATAGTAAAAGTGAAGGTGTGTGTTTGTATTTGTTTTATGGATGTTTTATTTATTTTATTTTATTTTATTTTATGATAAAATCGCAAAGGAAAAAGAAGAATTTAATATTTTGATTTGCTCACGATAAAGGATTACGAACTTATACGTAAGTCGTATTTCTAATATTTGATGAAAAGATAAAAATTTTAAAACTTCTTTAACACATCAAAGCCATGAAGCAGCTTACCTCAGGTAGGGTGCGTTAGGGGTGCTAATACCTTCCCTAACCACAACCAGTCTCTTACCCGTGAATCTCTGACAAGACCAGTACACCCGGGTTTCCTAGTAGCCCCCAATTTAATTACTAGGTGGCGACTCCCAAAGAACAAGCAAAAAAAAAACGCCAACGAAGTTGCGCGGGTGACATGCGATAGAATGGCGACTCCACTGGGGAAGGTACTGTTTCTAACAATATTGAACTAAGCTTTGCGTATTTGATGTGTTTATGTTTTTGCATTTTTGTCTTTTTTTATTTTTGTTTTATCCATGCATTTTCTAGAATTGTCTCATGCATCACATGCATTTATTTTTGAAAGCACACACAAGCTTTTAAGTTAGGTGGGGAATTAACGATCTGCCCTATAACTATTGGTCAGGGTTCAGATGCGTGAAACACCCAACTCATATCTGAGTGCCTGCTTGGTAATGGTGGGTATACGTACCTTAACCATTTCTCGCAACGCCCCTATACTGTCTTTACGAAGATCGTCACTAGACATATATGAGACCCTTTTAAGACCAGATAGAAAAATCTACCCATGTTCACATAATGAATAGAACCTGTCCTTAGGTTGTATGTGTTATCGTTATTTGCATCAGGGCAAACCCTTCTTGAAGCATCTTGAACTCAAGACTTGTGGGTGACATAATGGTCGTCACTCAGAAAATTTTCATTGTAGAGTTTGGGCAAGAATCATGATTCTTGTTTCATCATACAAGAGTTACGACCATATGTCACCCCTCGAAGGGCGAGTTCATCTTATAGATTACATGCTCATACATTTGTCATGCATGCACTCGGATGAAAAGTTGGTTCCCTCACCCGAGGTCTACTATACTGGAAAATAAAGAAGGGGGTCCAATAAGAGGGTCATTGTCTAAAGGAAATTGAGAGCATCAAATGTGAAGTAGCTAAACTCGATCTGCTTGAACAAGCGTTGAACTTCAAGAGTGGAAGGGGAATGTTTGCACAACCTCTTGTGGAAGCACTGTCAGTCCATGTCCCACACAAGGAAAAATAATGAACTCTTTTCTCCTCAGCACTTCACCAGTAAGGGCCATAAACACTGAAGTGGCACCAACTCTCCTTCATTTCGGTCATGAACAGCAACAACGCCTTCAATAATCAACAAAAGACAATCTCTTTTTTGGTTCAGTTGCACTATTAATTGTTCACCGACTCCACAGCTTTCAATAGCACCCAATAGGTGTCAACCTTTCACGCCATGAGTAGAGGCCTTCTTTCCAGCCACATCTGATGTGAACTCCCTTTTCCAGTCCAGCAACACATGATGTTGATTTGAAAACATGATTTGGCATTAAACTTCAATGTAGCAAAGCTCTCTTTGCAGAGATCTGTTTGTGGATCTGCCAGTGGAGAATCCAAGAAGGAATACAGTAGTTTCAGATCATCTATGATTTTTCTCCTACCAAGTGTTAGCATTGAAACGGAGAAGTAGAGAGAAGAGACATGCCTAGACTAAAAAACATGATGAAGAATGAAACTTCAACAGAGCAGAACTCCCTCTACAGGTGTTTGTTTGCCGCACCGTTCGAGAAGAATCGAAGAGCAAATAGAGGAGATTCATGGTTATCATTTTCTCCCTTAGTAGAGACAATGTGTGATTCCACACGTCGACAGTGGCGGTGCTGCGCGCTATTAAGATTACCTAACAACCTTGAAAGGTTTCCAACAATCCTCGGACAAGTACAACAACATTGAAAGATTGACATGATATTGTGAGGATTGTCGAAGGAATTGAGCAAGCTATAAAGATGGGGAAGATTGAAGGTTATACCATGGGTGCCAGAAAAATGATGAGAGATGAATCGAAGATGATCCCGAAGCATATGTCAGACTCCAAACTTGTTGCCTCGACTCTGTTAAATCCCATACAACCACTATTTCTAGGTGGTATGGTCCACACAAGAGATGTGAATATCATGGTGGGGTCTTGGGCCATTCACTTGAATATTTGCAAATTTTCAAGAATCGAGACTGGATGATAGTGAGCAAGAAGCAAGTTGAGTTTGTGAAAGATGATGTCATCAATCATATGGTCACCAGAACATCCTCAGATTGACAAAAGATCAAAAATGCTTGGCCAAGCACAAATATTGCAAGAAAAGATGATCCAAGAATGATGCTGAATTGTCAATCATTTTGTTATGGATTTTTGCCATTTTGCATTTTGTTTTGGGCTCACATCTCATCCTTGAACGAAACATGTCTTTCCTTTGTCTTCCTGTTGTTTTGAAATCAAGAGATGCTTTTTTAAAGGGTATTTTGACAAAATATTTTGATCAAACTCCAACATGCAAAATTAAGGCTAATCAATCCTGAAGATTAAAAGTATTTTGATTGCAGAAATGACTCGATGTTCGTTAAAATGGTATTGGGTGACCAAAAAAATGTTGAGCTCACAAATAAAATTGAACCACCCACCGTGTAGCTAAATTTTAGCAGTATGCATAATGACATGTAGTGGATTCAGTAGTTATGGACTCGCGAATCATGATTCTTATAAGTCCAAATCATTACACTGGATGAGGTCTAAATTTATCGGTTCTAACCGACCTTGCTTGAAATGATAAAAGGCCATCTTTGATATCCCCTCACTTTCTAAAGATATATATCCCTTGCAATCCCCATTTGAGCCTGATAGAATATTTCTTTTCAAAAGAAACCCTGATCAGGATCACACCCCACACTGGGGGCAAATAAGAGATTTTTGTTAGCAAAGATAAGACAATGTTAGAATCAATGGATAAGGGGAAGGCTAAGAACAAAAGTCCAACAATTAAGAGAGGGCTAAAAGAAAGAAACCATAGACTGAGGGCATGTGAGAAAACTTTGAGGAAGGCTAAAAAAAAAAGAGAAAGAAAAAGAGTGGAAATTGCCAACACTTAAAGGCAAGTCAAAGATTAAGGGAGGAAAACGCCTATCAAGTCTAGAAAGAGCAAAAGAGGTTTCAATTAAGAAAAGACACAACATACGCCAAAAGTCAATACTAGAAAAAAAATACCGAGTTACAAACATTATCTTTTGGTATCAATGATAAAGCCTTTAATGAGTAGATTGGTTATTCATTAAGGAAGAAGTTGGATTTGCTTTATGACCTAGGTTAAGAGAATTCTGATATTTGAGGTTAACAAGGTTATATGTCACTTTCCCTACAAAGACAACAAGAGAAAGAGAATTGATGAATAGTTGACGTTGATCGTAACTCTTTGAAACCCTCAAACACCTTTTTGAGCTTGTGAATTTCCCTTTCTTTCATAGCCATGAACCATAGCCTGCATTACGTGCTTTTAAAAGCCCTTTTCGATCAAGTAAGCAATCTCAACCGATAAATGGCGCTCTCAAAACTTGAAGAGCTTTTCTATAAAGGTCGTGACTTCATGAATTAAGCTATTGGTTATTATGCATGCTGATAAAATAAGTGCTAAGAAGAGAAACAACCTTTCTTGATAAAGCCTGAGTTTTTGAAATTCATAAAAATGTCATCTCATCACAAACCATAAAAAAGATATACCCAAAATCAGAGTTTAAAGTGGACACAAAGAACTATGGGAAAGGCCATTTTAATCTTACAGCAGGTCGATTTCTGTTTTCAAAATACAAGACAATCAAAGGACTACATTGAATGACATGTGTTGGGTCTTTGACCAAAAAGCTTGATTTTTAAAAGATCTTTTCCAAAACTGATATCTCTTTGATTTCATTTCAACAATTAGACTTGAATATACATGACCTTTGAAATATGAGATTTGATTCCAGAACAAGAAAGATTGTCGAACAAAGAAGAACATCGATTGAGTATGCGAAATCTTTAACATGAAATGACATCAACTCTTCTCAACATTCCTTGAAAAGTTGAGACACCGTGGGGCAATACAGTGGACTCTAAGAAGGAAAACAAACAGTATTCAGCTCAGCTGGGGGGAAAAGAAAGATGATTAAAAGAAGAATCGGTGAATGGAGGACAATGTGGTTCAAAGAAAGATAATCAATGAACAAACACATTCAGATCACACCGGGGGCAATATTGTTCAAAAACATTCCATGATCTAGTGAACTCCAGCAGCAATTGAAAACAACATTGCACTTGAGGGACAACTTCATATCTTCATCTTGGGGGTTACCCTTTGAAACATGGCAATGACAGATGTTATCGCATAGTTATATTTGAATGAATGTTTGAAAGATGCACACTACCAAGACTGACTATGGGACCATCTGTTTTAGAGCTCAAAGGCGCACTTCATCGCATGAATACGGGTGATAAAATAAACATCATTGATGATTCCAATGCATTTCTTTTCACAATCTGATTCGACAAGATGAGACAAATCCATGGAGAAGAACATTGAGCTTACAACGATGAGCCTTGTACTGCAAGCTATAAGATGCATGTCTGGACGACTAGATAGTTTCCAAGAAGACTGGTGATAACATATACTTGAAGAGTATTGTTTCAGCTTGAGGCAAGTTTATGACTGATTGACAATCTTGATGGTTGTTGGCACGATGCGCACAATCAATGAGAGAACAATTCTCAAGATAATCTAGAAGATGAATGATCGGTTAAGTTCATTCATGATGAATCAAGCAACACCACACTTGGGGGCACAATCACGCTTGATAAGAAACGAGAGCAGTAATCATCGAGGACAGCCTGAATAAGCACGACACTTACAGCTGAGTGGATGGCTAGCACACGGATAAGCCAATAAATCGAAGGACAAAGAAGGCTTTGGAATGCAAACAAAGGCACCTTTTGACGATGGAACATCAAAGAGGAGGGACTTATATTTCAAATCAGGTAAGAATACATGCATGTCATCTAACCTCAAAACATTGCACCATTTGTTTTTGAATTGTTACAGGAAAAATCCTCAATGAGGTCTAGCAAGATTGTGGAAAAAGAAAGAAGCATTGCGTTGATGATAACAAAGAATCGGTTTTGATCATGGAATAAAAAGAAGATGAGATGAACCCTACCATTAGGAAAATCTCAAAGAAATGAAAAGATCAACCTTGCCATCGGTAAGCCTCGAGTTTTCAAACCCTGCGATCGGGAATTATCAAGAAGCACCAAGTTTTCCAGCCCTTCTCCTGTCATCCCTTCAGGACTTTGCCAGGTAAGTCCTATTTTTCACACTTGTCACATGACATCTTCCACTTGGGTAGGTCACCCATTACAACGAGACCACACTTCATACTCATTCCAGCTAGGTAGGTCACCCATTACAATGAGACCACACTTCACATTCATTCCATCCGGGTAGGTCACCCATTATAATGAGACCGCACTTCATATTTTTTCCATCTGGATAGGTCACCTATTGCAACGAGACCGCTTTTCACATTCTTTCCACTTGGGTAGGTCACCCATTACAATGAGACCACTTTTTACACATTTTTTAGTTTTGGTTAAAAGGAGGTCGCCAGATGGGATCTCAGGTAGGTTTGGTTAAAGGGAATCGCCAGATGGGATTTTAGGTTGACCGAGCTACATATATTTTCTTTGGTTTTGGTTAAAAGAGATCGCCAGATGGGATCTCAGGTAGCTTTGGTTAAAGGGAATCGCCAGATGGGATTTCAGGTTGACCGAGCTGCACATTCTTTGGTTCTTGTTAAAAGAGGTTGCCAAATAGGATCTCAGGTGGCTTTGGTGAAAGGGAATCACCAGATGGGATTTCAGGTTAACCGAGCTACACACATTCTTTGTTTCGGGTTAAAGGAGGTCACCAGATGGGATCTCCGGTAGCTTTGGTTAAAGGGAATCGCCAGATGGGATTTCAGGTTGACCGAGCTACACATATTTTCTTTGGTTTTGGTTAAAAGAGGTCGCCAGATGGGATCTAAGGTAGCTTTGGTTAAAGGGAATCGCCATATAGGATTTCAGGTTGATCGAGCTACACACATTCTTTGGTTCTAGTTAAAGGAGGTCGCTAGATGGGATCTCCGGTAGCTTTGGTTAAAGGGAATCACCAGATGAGATTTCAGGTTAACCGAGCTACACACATTCTTTGTTTCGGGTTAAAGGAGGTCGCTAGATGGGATCTCCGGTAGCTTTGGTTAAAGGAAATCGCCAGATGGGATTTCAGGTTGACCAAGCTGCACATTTTCTTTGGTTTTGGTTAAAGGAGGTCGCTAGATGGGATCTCAGGTTAACGGAAAAGAAAAGGAGAGAGAGAGAGAGAGAGAAGTTAGGTCTTTAGATGAGTGAATATTCAGCAAGTTAGGAAGACAAGAAGACAAGTTTTCTTTACAAAGCTTACTATGCAAAACACTGAGGAGTTTTGCTTCGTAAGCATTGTAAAGAGAGGACATTTGTTGCTACCCAATTTTTGACCCATGTTTTGATAAATTTTCAGAAAAAAATCCAAAAATAGCAAAAAACAATGAAAATCCAAAAATTAGGTTTTTTTTAATATATTTGCATCGTTTTTTAGCATTTTTAGCATCGTCTCAAAAGAATTTAAATTTTCAAAGATCTTTGGAACGCGTTCGACTTTTAACGCGTCATTTTTAAAAATCATTGATTTTCCTCATTGAGTCGATGTTGATATTGCTCATTTTCAAAAAAATACAAAAAATGTAAGAAAAATCAAAATTTACAAAAAAAGAAGTTGAGGGACCAAGTTTAAGACCTAGCAATATTTTTGCCTATAAATAGTAGCCTTTAACACATAAAAGAGGGGGGGGACAATTTAACACATTTAGAGAAAAACACAAAAAACCCTAACCCTAAAATCCATCTCTACCTAACCAGCCGCCCCCCACCTATCCTACAGCCGCACCCCCCTGCTTGAATTTTTCTCCCCCAAACAGCGGCCCCCGCGGCCATCTCTCTTCCCTTACACCACCAGAGCCAGCCAATAAAAAAGGTTGCCGTCCCCATTCATTTTCCCCCACAAACCGACCTCCATTGTTTCCCCCATTTCCTTTCGCCCTCGGCACCGGCGTCTCCTCTCACCACCAAACACAACGACATCGCCTCCAAGCCATAGCCGCCAGCCACATCTAAGGCCCCTGCTCCCAGCACTTTCCCTTTTCTTCTTGCTCTCTCGGCCGGCCCGCTGTTCTTCCCTCTCTCAGCCGACCCAGCTTCAACAGTGCCCACAGACCAGCCTCCAGCAGCACACTATAGAGCCGTCACCCTTGCTTCCCTCGACCCGCTCTCCTTTGCACAGGCCAGCCGCCTGAAACAGAGAAGAAGACGAAACCAAGAGAAAAGCAAATCCAAAATGGAAACAAACAGATCCGTGAACAAGAAAGAAAAAAACTAAAATCAACTGCTTGCTGCGTTTTTGGTTGTTTTGCAGGTCACCGCCCGTGTAGGGAGACAGAGAAGAGGGAGACGTTCCTGATCCACCAGTTTTGTTGCCTTCATCGACGGCAGTGCGTGAACTCACGCGTCGCTAGTGGCGGCGGCGCGTGGAGCAACGCGCCGCCATTGTTCCAAAGACTTTGTTCTGCGGTTCCATAAGGCTTCCCAACACTGTTATGGATTTTTTAGGAGTTTATTTTGTAATTTTTTAAATTGTTTAATTTAATTTTTGTTTAGTTTTTGAATTTTTATAATTTGTAGTGTGTATATAAAAAAAAGGAAAAAAAGAAAAAAAATATAGTAAAAGTGAAGGTGTGTGTTTGTATTTGTTTTATGGATGTTTTATTTATTTATTTAATTTTATTTTATGATAAAATCGCAAAGGCAAAAGAAGAATTTAATATTATGATTTGCTCATGATAAAGGATTACGAACTTGTACGTAAGTCGTATTTCTAATATTCGATGAAAAGATAAAATTTTTAAAACTTCTTTAACACATCAAAGTCACGAAACAGCTTACCTCAGGTAGGGTGCGTTAGGGGTGCTAATACCTTCCCTAACCACAACCAGTCCCTTACCCGTGAATCTCTAACAAGACCAGTACACCCGGGTTTCCTAGTAGCCCCCAATTTAATTACTAGGTGGCGACTCCCAAAGAACAAGCAAACAAAAAAAAATCACCAACAGAAGCCGCGCGGATGACGTGCAACACACCATATCAAGAAATGGTCAATCCTTTTGAAAATGTTTGAAGTGAGAGATCAAAAACACATTTAGAGGAAAAATGGATAAGACTAAAAAGCACACTATCTAAAGGATAAGAGCTAGAAAGTGCACTCAAAAGAAAAGGAGATATGGATTTTTTTTCAAAGTGGTCTTATTATAATAGGCGACCCATCCAGGTTAAAAATATAAAGATTTTCAAGTGGTGAAAAATGCAAAGATTTTTCAAAGTAGTGGAAAATGAAAGATTTTCAAAGTTGTCTTATTGTAATGGGCGACCGACCTATGTGAAAAAATACAAAGATCTTCCAAAGTTGTTTTGTCGTTATGAGTGACCTGCCCAAATGAAAAATATGAACTACCTAGCGAAAGAATTTGGTTAGAGATGTCTTGAAGGGACAATAAGATAGGGCTCGAAGGCGTACTATCTAGAAGATGAGAGCTCAAAAGAGCACTCACAGGGAAAGAGATAGAGCTTGAAGGTGTACTATCTGAGAAGTAAGGGCTCAAAGGTGCCCTCGAAAGGAGGTAAGGTTAAAAAACGCACTACCTGGAAGATGAGGGCTCAAATATGCACTCAAAAGGAGAAATATAGGGTTAGAAAATGCATTATCTAGAGGACGACGGCTCAAAACAACACTCGAAAGGAGAAAGATAAGGTTAAAAATGCATTATCTAGAGGAAAAGGGCTCAAAGGCGCACTCAAAAGGAGATTTGATGGTAAGACATCAATTCATCAAAGATGCATTATGATCAATATACATGCATACTTACCTAAGAAATATAGGTCCTCTTTCTTCAAGGATTTTTTTTCTTAAAAGTTTGAGTCTCTATAGTAAGGTTCGATGGCTTTTTTGCTCTTGTTTACCTAAGCCACATCTTGTGATCTTGACCTATACGAAATGCATGATATCAGCTCTACCCTACACCTTTTGTTTTCTTGGAAAGGGAATTATAGAGCCAGCCCTATTATGTTAATTAAATTGATTGCCCCCCAGCCTGATTATGCCCCCAAATGTTTCATTCGAGTTTTTTTTAGGGATGAGGCCATGTGAAAGAAGATTTGGTTATTTATAAGAAGTTGTTTTCATAGAGAATTTTTGGAATTTCAAAGCTGTTCCAAACATAAAAACCATTCAGATTGTTTGTATGTGATTAGAAAAAGGGTTCGATTGGGCATGTAACATGGGCTTTGGCTATTGGCTACAAAGAAAAAAGATATTTGTAGACTCGAAAGGTGTTTGAGGGATTTCAAGACTAAGGATCATAATGCTTGTTTCCAGACCTTTTTTTCCTTTAAATTGATTTATAAACCTTGCAAAATGGTCTATCGTGCTCTAGTATCGGGCTTGGGCCTTTTCTATTTCTTTTTTCATTGGGTTTTAAGCATCATTATATTAGTTATTTTTGTGGAATGCTAAAACTTTTTAGACCCTTTGGATTCTTTTATGCCCCCATCTTTGTTTGGGCACCTTTAATCATTTAGGGTTTTTTTTGTTTTTCTCACACTTGCCCCCTTAGTGTGGGGTGTGATCCTAGCCAAGGTTATTTTTCAAGAAAAATGCATTAGGCTTAAAAAGACTATCAAAGATGGTCTTTTCTCATTTCAAATACATGTATTTAGAATTAGTAAGTTTTGTTTTCTTTCATGCGAATATGCAAAATGGTTTCTCATTATTCATTCAGCTAAAACTTAGCTTTGAAGTCATCTTATAGTGTTTGGGTTTCTCTTCAAGTTTTTCTATGAGTATGGTCACATTTCTAGGATATCACTTGATTTGATTTGGTTTTTCTCTTCAGCTAAAACTTAACTTGTATGTTAGAACAAACACCAATTTGATTTTTATTTTTGTACTAAAACATTGATTTTCCAAAAACCTTTGAGAAAACATGAGATCATGCATAGTTTTTTAGGAAAAGGGACACACACTAAAGAATTCTTGTGAGTAAAGGGTGCGCTCGTATAGATATGTTATTTTCATGAAACAATAAGGCACATCATGAATACAAAAAAACACATGATCTTATTAGAAAGGAAAGCACATTTGATAGAGAAAGTTTTGTGGCATTATGAGCCAGATTGCTGACAAGACTAAAACAGGTTGGAACATGACATAATCAAAATAACTCTACAACCATGATCAGACAGAGGTAATTATTTTAAACATAATAGGAGCATACTCTATTTTCCAACTATAGTACTCTTGCAGGGATTTCATTGACGGTGTAGACATAAATCTACGGTAGAACTTCATCTTTTATGAACACCCCTTTAAATCTGAGTCCCTCAAGAATTTATGCTACCTTCTTCACACCCTACTCTTACCATCAACACTTTTAAATTTCTCAGGCTTTTCACCTCTAGTGCATCCATTTCCTGAAGCATGATTGGGTAAAAGATTCATACTCACGTTCAGAGTTTCTTTGAATGTTATCCACCCAACTTTAATCAATTGCATGAGCCTCTTCTTAAAGGCACTGTAAGTATGAATGCTATGTCCTGCAACATTAGCATGGTACTCACGGTGAGGTCTGGCTTGAGGTAAGGTAATTGCAGAGGCACAAGCAGTTCTGAAGCTACATGCCTGATGTTTAATAGCTTCTGGTACATCTTATTTAGGGGTGGTGGTAATGGAGGTAGTTATTCTTGGACCCCTTTTAGTTTGGTTTTTGATTTGAGGCTCAGGTTTTCTGGTAGGAACTAAAAGGTTGAAATTGATGTTAGCAATTTGAGGTGGAGTGTAATAGTTTTGGAATTGGTTTTTCCTACCCCTATAGCCACTTTCAACATGGTTTACCTCCCTCTTTTTACCTTCAAAGCCCTTTTTCTCGGTAGACATAGAAATTCTACCACTCTTGACTCCTTGTTCAATGCGTTCAGCTACTGCCACAACATTAGTGAATTTCTGGGCTGAACTACCCATCATATGCTCGTAGTATGGTGTCTTGAGCATGTTGGCAAATAGAGTGACCATTTATTTATCCTAGAGTGGGGGATGCACCTGAGCAACTAGATTTTTCCATCTCTAGGCATATTTCCTTATGCTTTCTTTGTCCTTTTTTTAAAGATTGGACAAGCTAGTTTTGTTAAAAGCAATGTCCATGTTGTACTTATACTGCTTGACAAATACATTCACAAGATCTTTTCATCTCCGGATCTTGGTGTTGTCCAACCTCATGTACCAATTCAGCGTTGCCCCACTTAAACTATCCTGGAAAAAGTGCATCAGTAGTTTTTCATCATGTACTACTTCTGCCATTTTATTATAGTAGGACTTGATATGAGTCATGAGGCAATGTGTTCCAGTGTATTTGATGAATTCATGAACACAAAATTTCTTTGGCACAACCACATTGAGAACTAGACACATCTTAGTAGCCTGTACTTGGTCATACAAGTCTACCCCTTCAATAGCCATGATTCTGGCTTCTAAAACTACCATCTTATCTTGATTAATGTCATTAGATAACTTTGTCTTATGGGACTTGTTGACAAATGCATCTACAACTACAGAGGTTGATGCTGGTGCTTCTGACCACACAAATGTTGGACTGTATTGGGGCTCCTGACCATGTTCACCCATTCTTTCTTGAGGCCGAGCTGTTATCAAGGTCTGAACAAAGCTGGTGAGACGAGTCTCGCTTGCCTTCAGAGACTCTAACTTTTCTTGAAAATGATCAGCATGGTGAGCATGCTCTTCATCTTCCATGTTTCTCACTCGAAGTCTGGTGTTATAGACTTTGTAAACTGGAGCTCTCTTGAGACCTATATTTCAACCTGGTGTATGTATATATGTTATTAATTTATAATGAATGAATGTATGTGTATGGATGCAAATGTGTGTACATGCACATCGGGTATGAATGACGAAAACTCATACAAAATGAATATTTAAGGAGTCCATACTCTGAGGGAAGGTTCTAGGCCATTACATGAGGGTAAGATTTCTACCTGATCTCAAAAGGTCTATGAACTGCTCAGTGACTACCTTACATGAAGGTAGTATAAAGATTTACAAGAAATGGTTGGGGCATAGTGTGACTGCCATTATCGAGGAAACACTCAGTTTATAGTTGAATATTTTACAAATCTAAACCCCAACGAAAAGTCTTGAGTCAACTGCTACTCCCTAACTAACCTAAAAATAGGTTTATTCGCAAAATTAAAATGCATAAGGGCATTAATTCATACCCGATGTACTTATGCATGAGCATGAAGTAAAAATACATGCCAAAATAGTAAGAATATGAGCTAAAATTAAACAAACCAAAACAAATAGGCAAATAATCAAACAAGCAAAGCTTAGTCTAACCAGAGAAGGTGTTCCCTAGTGGAGTCGCCATCCTGTCGTGGGGCGACGTCGAAATGACGCGCTGAAAGTGCCTTCTGAGAGGTGTTGTTATTGGAAAAAGAAAGGGTTTTGGGTCTAATCATAAAAATTATGATTAAGATTCAAGAGTCACCACCTAGTATTATGGTTACTAGGAAATCTATGGTTTGCAAGAGTCTGAGTAGGGGACTTGTTGTGCAAGAGGAAGACACATCACCCCCAATGCACCTTATCGCACGTATGCGGTGTCGCGGCGAATGCGTCCACTCTCATGCTATCCGGGTATCGAAAAAATTAGGAAATGGGGTAAACAAGGATTTCTTGTCTTTTCTCATTAGAAAGAAGGAATGGGAGTCGTTACCTAGTATTTGGTCACTAGGAACCATAAATTGGTCTCAAAGATCGGGCATGGAGACTAGTTGCGTAAAAGGAAGGTATTAGCACTCCAAATACGTCCTACCTAAGGTAAGCTGCTTTGTTTAATTGTCTGATATATACTAAAGGGGTATTGTATTTTTTAATTATTGGTATGTCTAAGGTTGAAGACAAGTCCTCCTCGGTAAGAAGATCCTTATCTTATCGGGTAAAATCTAATCGTTCTAATGTCGACAAAAAGAATAACTAACTCTTACTTAATATTAGGAATACGTCTTATGCATAAGTTTATAATCCCAGATATTAAAAGAAAACAATATAATTTTTTTTCTGTATTTTTGAAATATTGGCCTAGTTCTCATGGCTTTAATAAACTGATTATTAAAGCAAAAAATGCATGTTAACAATCTTCTTCTTCCACTGCCTTTGCGCATTGATGGGAAGAAGATGGCAAACAGTGCCATCAAAATAACATTGTTTGCTCCTTTTTTTTTCCAGTGAACGGTGCATGAAACAATGTCATTTCATTTAAAAGGAAATGGCGCCAAAAACATGTCAAATTCCAAATTAGTCCTTAATTTTTTATTTGTTCAATCAAGTCCTCAATTGAAATTTTGATTTTAAGAGTCAATTCAATTGCATCCCTGAAATATTCAATCGTCAGCCCTCAAGTTGGCCGCCTATCTCACTTTAGTCCTTCATTTTGAATTAGTGTATTTTGACCCTCAATTGATTAACAAACTTCCAATTTCTTCAATTTGGCCCCTAACTCGGTCAATTTCAGTACCTCTATTTACACGTCTTTTTCAGTTTGGCCTTTGGTTTCAGATTTCTTCAATCAAGTCCCTAATTACCCATCAAACTTCAATATTTATGCAATTAAGCCCATGATTTGACCAAATCAAGTCTTAAAAATTATAGTTTGACCTTAAATTTTAATTTCTTCCAATTAAAGCTCAAATTGACTTAAAAATCAATTTTTCTTGCAATTAAACCCTCCATAAATTCAATTAAACCTTCAATAAAATTTAATTGAATCCTTAAACATCTGATTTTGGACTTTTCTTCCTCAAAATTGAATTTTCTTTGTCTATAGGACCTTCATCAATCAAAAATATACTATCAAATTTCAATCTTTGTATTTTTGAACTTCCTCAACCAATATTTTGCCATTTTCTGTGCGTTTCGACATCCTCTTCTCACTGCTATTATTTTTTGTTTTCTTCCAATAATTTTTTTTATTTTTCTCCTTTTTGTTTAGGGACCCAAAAATAGGTAACGACAAAAGCCCCCTCTTTACAATACTTATGGAGCAAAGACTTGTTAAGTGCTTTACATAGTAGGTTTATAAAGATAAACAAATATTCTTCCGAAGCTGATCTTCTTAAATTTTTTAGCTCGCCTGAAATTTTTTCTTGGTTGGGTTAACCTGAAATCACATCTATCGATTCTCTTTAACCAGAACCTAAAAAATATTCTTCCTGATGGCATGGTTTGAATTTTCTTTTTTCTTTTGAGAATTTCCTAATGGTAGGGATCTTCTCACTTTTGTTCCAGTGTTAAGATAATGTTGGTGGCTTGGTCAATCTAAGATCCCATCTGACAATCTCCTTTTACCAAAACTAAAAAAATCTGTGTACGGTTGGGTTAACCTGAGATCTCATCTAGCGATCCCCTTTAACCATAACCAAACTCTATATGTAGCTTGGTCAACCTGAATTCCCATCTGACAATTTCCTTTAGCCAAAGCTAAAATCTGTGTGTGGTTAGGTTAACCTACGATCCCATCTAACGACCCCCTTTAACCAAAACCAAATTTGATGTGTAGCTCAGCGAACTTGAAATCCCATATGACAATTTTCTTTAACCAAAGCTAAAATCTATGTATGGTTGGGTTAACCTATGATCTCATCTGGCAACCCCCTTTAACTAGAACCAAAGTCGGTGTATGGCTCGGTCAACCTGAAATCCCATCTGCAATTACCTTTAACCAAAGCTAAAATTTATGTGTGGTTGGGTTAACCTGAGATCCCATCTGGCGACCCCCTTAACTAGAATCAAATAATGTGTTCTTCTTAGAGCTCTTAGTCGTCGGTTGCAACTAGAGAGAGAATCTAGAGAGAGATGCTCTCCTTCTTTTTGAAGTTTTATCCTCGCGATGGTAACCTGCAACTACTGAATCTTCGGTTGAAGCCTCTTTCTTCGTTGGCTACCTCTGGCCCTCTTTACATGGCCACCAATTGAAAGAAATTAGTGTCTCACTCCTCTTTAATTTAGTAGAAACGAAGCCATGAGGAGTCTCTATACGATCTACCTTACATGATGACTATGCCTTTGGCATATCAAGCTCTTTTTGTCCCAGATCCCCGAACCCTCAAGTAGTATGCAAGTCTCCTCGGCCTTGCTGAGGAAGAGGTTGATCGGTCTAGGGTTATGCGTGTCCCACCTAAAAAATATGTTCTGGTGGCAGATCGTTCAGATGACGACCATTTGGATGATGCCCTTTTCACCTTAGAGGATGCATTAGACGACGGTTCGTCCAAGACCCCTGCCCTTGCCATGGTTCTGCCACTACTTGCATCAGGTATCTTCTCTGAATCTGTTATAGGGATTGTCGCACGTCAAAATCCGCGCGGCGTCAACTTTGCGATTTTTTCGTTGTTCGTTTTGCTTTGATTGGTTCGTTGGAGTCACCACCTAGTAATTTATTGAAGGCTACTAGGAAACCAGATGTACTGGTCTTGTCGGAGATTCACGGGTAAGGGACTTGGTTGTGGTTAGGGAAGGTATTAGCACCCCTAACGCACCCTACCTGAGGTAAGCTGCTTCGTGACTTTGATGTGTTAAAGAAGTTTTAAAAGTTTTGTCTTTTCATCGGATATTAGAAATATAACTTACGTATAAGTTAATAATTCTGGACCGTGAGCAAATCAAAATATTAAATTCTTCTTTAATCTTTGCAATTTTATCATAAATAAAAACATCCATAAAAAAACATACAAACACACACAAACACTTTCACTATATTTTTTTTCTTTTTTTCTTTTTCTTTTCTTTTTTACATCCATATTAAAAATTATAAAAATTCAAAACTAAACAAAAAAAATTACATTAAACAAATTAAAAATTACAAAACAGCCCCTAAAAACTCCAGGAATTACAGGGAAGTCCTTCTGGAACCGAAGGAACAGTGGCGGCGCGTCTTCCCACATGCCGCCGCAAACTGGATGGAAATTCTCAGCTTCTTCTCCCTTTCCCTTCCTGCACCGACGTTGGCAACCTCTGTCACCTACAAAAAGAACAAAACGCAACAACAAGCTGTTTTAATCTTCTTTCACTATTTTCGGATCTGCCTCTCTCTCTTCTTTAGATGCCGCTTTCGCCGCAGATCTGTTCTTCTGTGAGTTTTTGTCTCCCTCTCCGCTTTGTGTCGTTGGTAGGAGGAAGGATGGCTGCTGGTCGGTAGACGGCGCCGTGTTCCGGTTGCCGGTGGTGGAGGTGCCCGCTGCTGTTGTGGTGCTTGGTGGAGGACGACATTGATGGTCTGAAGGAGAAGAAGATGCTGCTGAGGGGAAGGTTTCAGTGCTGAAGGTTGAAGACGAGAGGTAATGTGGGAAGGAGATGGGGCCGCTCGGGTGCAGGGGAGAAGGAGTTGAAGACAACGCTGATTTTTTGGTGGGCATAAATGGAGGAAAATCTGTTAAGAGGGAAGCAAGATGGAGGGGTGGTCTGCTGGCTTTGTTTCTTTGGTTTTGGCCGGGGAAGGGGAGCGTGTGCGGCTGGAAGAGAAAAATGAGCTGCTCGGGAAGAGAGGCTGGGAGGTGGTCTGTGGGGCTGAGACGGGGGCGGTCGAGAGAGAGGTAAGAACCGCTGGGAGAGGGGAGATTTGGTGAGGTCAGGGGGGGCTCTTGACTGAGAGAGGAGGCTTGAGTCCGGCTGGTTTTGGGTCAGAAAAATCACACCGGTGAGGGGGGCGGCTGTTTGGTTAGATAGGTTTAGGGTTAGGTTTTCCCCTTTTTTTGTATTTTTTTTTCAAAATTACCCCCCCTCCTTTTTGTGTGTTGAAGGCTACTATTTATAGGCAAAATGTTGCTTGGGCCTCAAAATTGGTCCTTCAACTTCTTTCTTTTTGTAAATTTTGATTTGTCTTATTTTTTTTGTATTTTTTTGAAAACGAGCAAATCAACATCGACTCAATGAGGAAAATCAATGATTTTAAAAATAACACGTTAAAAGTTGAACGCGTTCCAAATGTCTTTGAAAATTTAAATTCTTTTGAGACGATGCTAAAAATGCTAAAAACGATGCAAATGTATTAAAAATGTATTTTTTTTTGGATTTTCAATGTTTTTCGCTATTTTTGGATTTTTCTGAAAATTTATCAAAACATGGGTCAAAAATTGGGTAGCAACATGGATGTGGAGGGACTAGTCTTCCAAATCTAGAAGTGGTAGGAACTATCCTACCCCTCATTAGTGCTTTTTGTCGTTGTTTAGTTAAATGGCTAACAAGGCCCTGAAACAACATGAGGTGGTATACCTCATGATTGGTCCGTTGGTCTCTTTGTTATTGTTCTATTGTCATGGCCTGCTTTTTAGCAGTTTGTTATGTTTGTCTTTTGTTGTTACCTGCAATGTTGGTCTTCTTGAGCCAATGATGTAGGTGTTGGTCTTCTCTACTTGTTTAGTTGCTATTTTTGTTTGGCTTCTATATGATACTTTTTTGTTGTGTTTTGTTAAGCGACTAGAAGGGATGGGTTCATGGGGATATTATACCTTATCTCTCAGATGATGGTGGTTACTACTACTAATTGTAGTGGTTGTTGGTGAGTAGAGGCTGTTATTGCCATGCCCTACTTGGCTTAGCTCTGTTAAATTTCAGTTTAGTGGAGGTTGTCTCCTTATGTTTGTTGTTTGTTGCTGGGTTTTATTTAGTTGAGGCTTGTTTGTTATGGTTGTGCTGGCCTTATTGCTCATGGGATTGTTGTTGTCTCTAGATGCATGTCCCTGCTAGATATGTTGATTGTGGTTGCTACCGATCCTCTATGAAGCTGCTCCATGCAGTTTTGTTTGCTCAGCTTCATGTTCTGGGTATGTTGTGAGGGTGTCTTTGGGATTAAAGAAATTCCAAGCTTTGTTTTCTAAGATTTCTACTTCATATAGTAGAGTTTGATGCTCTGGTTGCTGCTGGTTTTGTGCTCAATTCCTTGAAGCTGGCTTCTAGGTATTCTGGTTGCTTTGTCTAATCAGTTTGGTCTGCTGTTTTCAACTTGATGTCTGCAGGGTGGTTTCTAGTTATTGGTCCATTGCTGTTTGTCTGCTGAGTTGCAGGTTCATGGATGCTTGCCTCTTAGTTAGGAGATTTGTTGTTGTCTACTGGCCTTGCTATGTCTAGTAGTGACCTGGTCATTAGCTGATCTTTTGTGTTGCTGCATTAGGTGTTGTGCCTGTTGTTTCTTGCTTTTGCTACTTATGGGTTATCACCCAGTGACATTTCTTTCATTGGTTTGTTAATGGTAGTCGGTGTTGATGGGTGCTGCTCTTGCCCTTGGCTATCCAGTCTCCCTTGTTGTGTTGAATGCTCTGCCTCCCGCCGGAGCTCCTGCATGCTGTAATGTATGATGTTGTAGGGGTGTATGGCATGTTGTTGTGCATCCTCTACTATTGTCATCACGATTGCTGATCCTCTAGGTCATTCAGTTATCCTCTTCATGGAAATTGACTTTGTCTACTTTGGTGGGCAGTGCTACATTGTTGTTCAGTTTTGTTTTGCTATTCCGGCTTCGGCCTGACGCCTTTGTTCAGGAAGCATGTTCCATTTGGTCTTATTGGTTGTAAATCTGATTAGTTTATTTTGGGAGCTTGTTCCCTTATGTTTGTTTGATTGTACATGCTTGTATATTCTGACTTGCTGGTCTCCAGTTTAGTTTCATTTAGATTTATAAAATTTCTTACATTTGATCCCAAAAAAAAAAAGAATGTATTCTTCCTGATAGCAAGGTTTGAGCTTTCTTCTTTCTTTTAAGAATTTCTTAATGGTAGGATTCTTTTCACTTTTCTTCTTAATGATAAGGTTTGATGATGATGATGATTTTTTTTTTGTGATTGCAGGATTGACATATGTCCTTCCTGATTGTAGTGTTGACACTTGTCATTCCTAATGACTAAATTTAACTGGATTTTCTAATGACAAGGTTAAAACTTGGTGCTTCTTGATTGTAGGGTTGACCAGATAATTCTTGATTGTGGGATTTTGAAAACTCGGTGCTTCCTGATTGTAGGATTGACCTGAAAACTCTTCCTGATGACATGGTTGATCTTCTCATTTCTTTGAGAAATTGTTAATGGTAGGGCTTATCTCATCTTCTTTATGGCAGGCTTTTCTTGTTTTTCCTGGTGACAGGGTTTGAACTTTATTTTTCTTTGAGAATTCCACAATCTTGCTGGACTTCATTGAGGTTTTTCCTGTAACAATTCAAAAAATATTTGATGCAGTGTTTTGAGGTTAGATGACATGCATGCATCCTTACCTGATTTGAAATATAGGTCCCCCCTCTTTAATGTTCCATTGTCATAGCGTGCATTTGTTTGCTATTCAAAGCCTTCTTTGTTCTTCTATACACTAGCTCGTTCGTGTGCCAGCCCTTCACTCAAATGTAAGTCCAATACCCATCCTAGGCTATCTAGGATGATTATTGCACTCGTTGTTTATCAAGCTCGACAATGCCCCCAAGTATGGTGTTGCTTGATTCATCATGAAAGAGCTTAACCAATCATTCATCTTCTGGATTCTCTCGAGAACTCTTATTTGATTAGTTGTGTGCATCTTGCCAACACCCATCATACATTGTTAACCAACCAAAAACTTGCCACCAATTGAAACAATACTCTTTAAGTAAATGTTATCATGGAACCATCAATGAACTATCAAGTCATTTAGACATGCATCTCATAGCTTGCAATAAAAGGCTTATGGTTGTATGCTCAATGTTCTTCTTAATGGTTCCTCTCAGCTTGTCAACACAAATTGTGAAAAGAAATGCATTGGCATCATCAATGATTTTCATTTTATCACCTATATTCATGCAGTGAAATGCCCCTTTGGGATTTAAAATAGATAGTCCCACAATCATCTTGGTGGTGTGCATCCTTCTTACTTTCATTCAAATACCCCATGTGATACCATCTTTCAGGAGTCATAGCCATGTTTGAGAGGGTAACCCAAGATGACGATATAAAAATGTCTTTCAAGTTCAACATTATCCCATAGTCAGTCTTGGTGGTGTGCATCCTTCCGACATTCAATCAAATGCATTATATGTGATACCATATTTTAGGAGTCATAGCCATGTTTGAAAGGATGAACCCAGATGGAGATATGAAGATGTCCTTCAACATGATCAAGGAATGTTAGTCATTCATATCAAGGATTTTGCAAGCTCGATTGATGTTCTTCTTGTTTGACAATCTTTCTTGTTTTAGAATCAACTCTCATATTTCAAAGATTATATCTATTCAAAGTCTAGTTGGTAAAATGAAATTAGAGATGTCAATTTTTGAAAGTATTTTTAAAAATCAAGCTTATTTGGTTAATAACCCAACACACATCATTCAATATATGCAATTCTTTGATTGTCTTGTATTTTGAAAAAAGAAATTGACCCGTTGTAAGATTAAAATAGCTTTTTCTATGGTTCTTTGTGTCAATTTTAATCTTTGATCTTGGTTATATCTTTTGATGGTACGTGATGAGGTGAGCTTATATGAAATTAAAAAAAAAAAAGAGCAAGATGCTCAAGTCAAAACTCGATGTTTTATTAAGAAACATTGTTCTTTTGAGCACCTATTTTATCAGCATACATAATAATCAGTAGCTTAATTTATGAAGCCACGACCCTTATGAAAAATCTCTTCAAGTTTTTTAGAGCACCATTTATCAGTTCATATTGCTAACTTGATTAAAAAGGACTTTTTAAAGCACGTAATCCAGGTTATGGTTCATGGCTATGAAAGAAAAGGAAATTCATACGCTCAAAAGGTGTTTGAAGGTTTCAAAGATCTAGGATTAACATCAAATTTTCATCAACTCTCTTTCTTTTGTTATCTTTGTAGAGAAAATGACATATAACCATGTTAACTTCAAAAATCAAAATTCTCTTAACATAGGTCATAATACAAATCCAACTTTTCTTTTGATGAATAATTAATCTAATCTTTTAAAGACATCAGAGGCTTTATTATAGATACCAAAAGACATGTCTGTAATTTTTTTTGGTGTTGACTTTTGGTATTTGTTGTGTCTTTTCTCAATTGAAACTTTTTTTGCCCTTACTAGACTTGATAGGCGTTCTCCTTCATTGCCTTTAAGTGTAGGCAAATTCCACTTTTTTGGCTTTTATATAGCCTTCCTCAAAGTTTTCTTATATGCTCCCTAGTTTATAGCTTCTTTTTTTCTTTTAGCCCTCTCTCAATCGTTGGACTTTTGTTCTTAGCGTTCTTTTTACCATGGATTCCATTTTTCTCTTCATCTTTTTCTAACAAAAGTCTCTTATTTGCCCCCAGTATAGGGTGTGATCCTAGTCAGGGTTTTTATAAGCAAGAAAATCATTTTGGCTCAAATAGGGGATCATAAAGGATATATCTTTAGAAAGTGAAGGGATAACAAAGATGACCTTTCTCATTTCAAGCAAGGTCGGTTAGAACCGATAAATTTTGACTTCATCCAGTGTAATGATTTGGACTTGTAAGAGTTATGATTCGTAAGTCCATAATTATTGAATCCACTACCTATCATTATGCATATTGCTAAAACTTAGCTACATGATGTGTGGTTCAATTTCATGTGTGAGTTCAATTTGTTTGGTCACCTCATGTTGCGATTTTAACAAACATCGAGTTATTTCTTCAATCAAAATACTTTTAATCTTTCAGGATTGATTAACCTTAATCACATATTTTATCAAAAATGAAATGCATAACAACAAAGAGACAAAGAAAAAACATGTTTCATTAAAGGATGAGACGTGATCCCAAAATAAAATATAGAATAGCAAAATTCCATAGCAATATGATTGACAATTCAACACCTTTTTTGGATCAGCTTTTCTGGCAATATCTGTGTTTTTCCAAGCATTTTTGATCACTTGTCATTCTAAGGATGTTCTGATGACAATATGGTCGATGACACCATCTTTCACAAACTCAAACTCACATATTGCTCACCAACCTCTAAACTTGCTTCTTGAAATTCTTGCAACTATTCAACTGAATGGCCTAGGATCCCATCATGATATTCACATCTCTTATCTGGATTATACCACTTAGGAAACAGTGATTGCATGAGATTTCATGGAGTCAGGGCAATAAGTCCAGAGCCAAACAAATGCTGGTAGACAAACTCGAGTGATAGAGGTATGTCAATCTTTGACAACAACAATTAAGTAGTTAATGTTACAGCGAGACTTAACACAACTAAGGTTTCCCAATTGAAAGTCATCTTCGGATTCATCTGTCATCCTTGTTCTAGAATCCATGGTAGGACCTCGAATTTTTCTCATCTTGATAGCTTGTTCAATTATTTTGGCAATCCTCACAATTTCATATCAATCTTCCAAAGTTGTTGTGGTTATCTAGGGACTGTTGGAAACCTTCCAAGGCTGTTAAGTAATCATGGCAGCGCATAAAACCATGCAGCATGGCCATTACCGACACATGGAATCACATGTTGTCTCTACTAGAGGAGATCTTGATGAATTTGAAACTCCTCTATCTCCTCTTCGATTCCTCACTAACAGTGTAGTAAATAGACACCTGTAGAGGGAGTTCTACTATGTTGAAGTTTCAATCTTCTTCTTGTTTTTTAGTCCAAGTCTGTCTCTTCACCCTACTTTTACGTTTTAATGCTGACATTGGTGGGAGACAATTATAGATGATCTAAAACTACTATATCCCTTTTTGGATTCCCCACTAGTAGAGCCACATACAAATCTCTGTAGAAAAAGCTTTGCTACATTGAAAGTCAACGTCAACTCTTGTTTTTCAAACCCATATCCTGTTCTCTCTTGGACTGGAATGAAGCTCGCGATAGAGGTGGCTGGGAAGAAGGTCCCGGCTCATAGCACAGAAGGTTGGCAGTTGTTGGATGCTACTGGAAGGTGATGTGAAGGTTGTGAACAACTAACGGTGTAGCTAAACAAGAAAGGATGTTGTCTTTCGTTGATGACTGAAGGCGTTGCTACTACTATTCATGACTAAAAAGGAGGAGAAGAGGTGCAACTTCGGTGTTGTTGCCGTTGCTAGTGGAATGCTAAGGAGAAGAGTTAATTATTTTTCCTTATGTGTGGGAAATGGACTGACGGTGTTTCCACAAGATGTTGTGCAAACGTTGCCTTTCCATTCTTGAAGCTTAGCATTTGTTTAAGCTAATTTGTGAGTCTAGCTACTTCACCTTTGATAGTCTCAATTTTCTTTTGACAGGTTTTAATCTTTATGTGAGTCAAAGGGTATGTTGACTATTTAGTCTCGAAAGGGTCTCATATCTGCCCAGTGACAATTTTTGTAAAGACAATTTAGGGGTGTTGCGAGAAATGGTTAAGGCACATATATCCACTGTTACCAAACAGGCACTCAGATATTAGTTGGGTGTTTCATGTATCTAAATCTTGACCAATAGTTATAGGATATATCGTTAATCCCCCCACCTAACTTAGAAACTTCTGTGTGCTTGAAAATTTAAGACGTGATGCATAAGGCAATTCTATGCATGCTACTAGAAATTCAATGAATACAAACCATAGTTTTGAAACCCAGCCCGGCCCAGGACCTGGCCGGCCCGGGGCTAGAACCGGGCCGAGTTGATGAAAAAATAGGAAAAGTCATGACCCGGCCGACCCGGCGGGTTGACCCGACAAAACCCGGTCAAAAACCCGGTTGCAACCCGTTGACTTTTGTTTTTTTACTAAAACGACGCCGTTTTGAATTTTTTTTTTAAATAGGGATTGACTCGGCCGACCCGGTGACCTGGTCAAAACCCATAACCCGGGCCTTGGACCAGGCCGGGTTTAAAAACTATGATACAAACAAAATTGTCAATGGAATGTTTCTGTCGGTATTTTGCGGTGATATTTACCGACCGAATTTTTTCCCTTGCTAAAATTATCAGTATATACCGATAGAAACATTTCATTGGTATATACTAAAGGAATCACAGACAGTATATAAAGAATTTTAAAAAACAAAGCAATGCGATGACATGGAAGTTTTTGTGGATGATTTTACCGATGGAATTACAGTGGGATTCAAACAGAGATATTCGTACAATGATGTGTCTACTTCATCGACAGAATGGCCGATGAATTTACAGACATGTATATTTCGTTAGTAATTCCATCAGTAATAATTAATATATAACAGCTATCAACCTTCCCCTCCCCTCCCTTATTTCTCCTTCTTCTTCCCCCTACATCTAAACAACCTCCCCCCACTATAAACAACCACCCCCCCTAAAATATCCCCCTTCATCTTAACACAACTCATAGTTCTTTAACTTTAGTAGTCACAACATCCGTGTTCTGATTTATTATGGATTTTAATTTCATTTTTAGTAAGTAAATCTATTTTCTTCTTCTTTTTAACATAAATTTAAAATGTCAATTTTGTTATTGATTGTTTTTTTAGTATATGTATTTTGTTGGGGTGTTTACTTGTTTTATTGTTTTTTCTCAAACAAACTTGTAGTATAGATTTATAATTTTATACTTGTTATGTTTTGTTTTAGATTTTGTAAAATTATATTTGTTTGTAAATTGTTGAAACTTATGTCAAATTACCGACTTAGATGTGTTGTGATGAAATAAATAATGGCTTGTTTAATGAGTCTGTTTTAATTTTTGTCAATTTTATTGCCTAGTTGTAATTTCCGTAAATTAATGTGTAAAAATGTTGTTCTGAGCTTCAGTGAACAAGCACAAGTCGATGAAGATGATGATAACAATGTTATCAACGTTGAAGATTGCGATGGAGCTGATGACAATTCAATTGAAGAAGAATAAGAAAAAGAAGATAATTCTGACTAACTATTAGAACATATAATATTTATGGATGAAATTATATACAAAGAAATATTTATTTTATAATTGTTATATGAACTCCTATTATAGTGTTGTGCGTGCAGCTTTCAATTTAAGTATTTGCAGGGAGGATATACAGGGAATACAGACACAATCTGTCATCACTGTGCATATTACCGATGGAAACATCGATGGTTTGTGTTCGTCGGTGTATTCTAGATGCGAGGGAACCAGTGTTATTAAACCCAGCCCGGCCCGGCAGGTCGACCCGGGACCCGGTTGACCCGGTGGTTGGACCGGTCCGGGTTTACTAAAAAAAGCTCTTGGGGCAACAGCCCGATCAAACCCGAGCGACCAGGTGAACCCGGGCGAGACCCGGTTTTTTTTTTTCAAATGTGGGATTTGAAACCCATTAGTATATAACTATATATACTCTATGTTCCCAAGAAAAAAGTCATGTTTTTTCAATGTGGGATAAAAAACCTTTTGGTTTAAATACTTCAACTTAAAAGGATAACATATTATCTTTTCAATGTGAGATTTGAAGCCCTTTCGTATATATACTCTATGTTCCCAAGAAAAAATTCATGTTTTTTCAATGTGGGATAAAAAAACCTTTTGGTTTAAATATTTCAACTTAAAAGGATAACATAGTATCTTTTCAATGTGGGATTTGAAGCCCTTTCGTATATATACTCTATGTTTCCATGAAAAAAATTGTGTTTTTTCAATGTGGGATTTGAAACCTATTAGTTTATATACTATATGTTTCCAAGAAAGAAGTTATGTTTTTTCGATGTGGGATAAAAAACTTTTTTGGTTTAAATACTTAAACTTAAAAGCTTAACATAATATCTTTTTAATGTGGGATAAAAAAAAATTTAAATATTCTTTTAAACTTTATTGTTTACAATATGTATAACCTATATTTACATGGATTTTTTCATATGAAATATTAAAACTTTCAGGTTGATCCGGGTTGACCCGAGTTGACCCATTAAACCCGGGACCCGGCCCCTTGGTCGGGTCAACCCCCAGGCCGGGTTTAATAACTATGGAGGGAATTGTTCACATATCATGTCGGTGATGTCAATTAAAGTCCTCTGAGTCAGTTGCAGGTTAACGATGGAATTACCGATGGACCACCGATGAATTGCGTAACCCAAAACGCGGGTAATTAATGCATCTTTGACCGTGTGTACTATTTAACATTAGTGAGGGAATTACCGATGGACTGTAAAAATTCTGGAGGGTTTTTTTTTAAATTTAGTGCGAAATTAAAATTTCAAGGTGAATTTACCGAGGGAATCACCAACATATCAATTAAAATTAATATTATTTCATATTATATCGGTGAATTTATCGGTAAAAACACAATATAAAACCCATCATCTTTTTTTTGGTTTATTAACAATATATTTTTGTTTTTTCTGTTCTTTTTGTATTGTATGTAGATAAAGTTTAAAAGTAAACACACCATTAAGGTAAGCATTTTTTATTCCTAAAGCCTATAGTTGTTTTTGTATTAATTTGTTGCCTATTTTATTGTTTTTATTGCAATAATGATTAATTGTTTTTTTTAATTGTTATTGTTGAATTTATAGTATAAATATTAATTGAATATATAGGAATAAATTTTATTTTTTTCTCTATTTTATTGTTAAATTTGTATAGATGTTAGCTTATATATATATATATATATATATATATATATGATTTTTTTCTCTATTTTATGATTAGAAACATTATATTATCATGTTGAAAATGTGATGAAATTGAATAATCCAAAATTTCTGGTAGAAATAAAATAAAATAAAATCAATTGGATTGTGGCATGATATTTTGAATATTTGTAGGTTTGAACATTTTGGGTAGTCTACATTATAGGGGATGTGCTACCAAATGTTTTTTTAAAAAATCAAATTTGATTATGTAATTATACTTCAAATAGCAACGATGATGATGTGCCATGAGGTGCCGACCAAGAATAGACACTTGCGTCGACTCATGATGTTGCCTCTTCCAGCGCGGTTCCACAACATAAAAGCGGTATCCCGTCACAGCGGGGTCAATTCTCCCGCAAGTACAAGGCATATTGGAAGGACAACCTTTCAATGTAAGTTTGTTTTGAATTGAATTGGTTTGTATTTAACAATTTGTGAACAACTAATTAATATTTCATTAATTTTATCGATTTTCAGGTTGACAAACATTGAAGCCGCCTGAGTAATAACATTGGCGTTTAAATCATCGATGGAGATTCCATTGTTTCAATGGAGTCAAGTTTCCAGACATCCTGATTGGAAACCTTATATCGATGCATGGTCTAGAAGATTTAAGGTTAATGTTAACTTAAAATTTTAACTATTTTTTAAATTATATTGAAATTATTGATTTATTTTTAATAAATTATTTATACAAGGAACAAATTTGAGTGGCATAGCGCAAATGACAATGTTGCGAGGAGGGTGTAGGAGAATCACGCTGCAACTAGGTAACATCGAAAACAATATGATATTTTTTTAAAATATATATATATATATATTAAAATCTAATTTGTAAGTAACTTATATAAAATACATTTGTATCATGTAGGCTACGTGACTTTTGGTATAAAGCACAGAAAAAAGTTAAAAAAAAATACACCAGAGATAACGCTTTACCAGGTTGGAATGACGTGGTGGTTTGGAGGGATTTCAGGTCGCCATACATCCTAGAGGATATATGGGTGCAGTATATTCAGCACGTGATGTCTGAGCGGTTCACACGATGCTCACAGTCCGGTGTCGAGAACTGGAACCGATAAAATCACGATTCGGTTACCACGCACATCGGCGGCTCCATTCCGTTCATTGCACATGCGAAGTGAATGGTAAGATTAATTTTAATGACATCTATCTCATCTCATTGAAAATTATGAGCGAACTCTCGGTGGATTATGAACAACTCCGCCAAATGGTCATGGACATGAGATCACAGATAGGTGGTACGTGTGCGTCCCTATTTGGTCGTATGGTCCCGGGAACAACCAGCCTCCTCCTTCTCCTCCTCCAACTCAACCATTTTTCTAGTTTAATTTTTATTTGTGCAAATAAAATTGTAATGAATATTTGGATTTTATACTATTCAAATTTATTTTTACATATTTCAATTTTATACAATTTTATTTGTTTAATTATTTTCTTTTTTTATTATTCTATACAATTTTATATTAATTATTCTATACAATTTTATTTTTAAAAATATTTTTTAATTATTACAGACGGAGTTACCAACGACGTCAATCCATCGTATTTTACGAGAGTTGGAAAAACTTTTATGCATATGCCACAATCACCGATGGACTAATTTTATCGGTGATTTATTGATGGGAATACCGACGGACTAAATCCATCTGTATTTTCGAAAGAGATGGGAAAAATTTATTGCATATGCCATAATCACCGACGAACATATGCCGATGGAATTATTTAGTCGGCATATTTCCAGTGGGTAATTTTTTTTTGGCATGTATTTTCTGTCTGTAAAACCATCGGTTATAACTTTTTTTTACTGACAGAATTAACGATAAATGATAGAATTACCGACGAATGTTATACCGACGGAGGCATTTCGTCGGTGAATTTGTTGATAAATGTTTCACCAACAGAATGGTAATCTCACGCAGATGGAAAAATTCGATCGGTAAAATTGTCAAATGTAGTGACAATGCATGAACAAATATGTACAGAATTTAAAGCGCATAAGCAAATAAATAAAGGAAATGCATATTAACAAATAAACACACAAACCCAACAATAAAATACAATAATTAGACAAAAACAAAACTTAGTCCACAAAGTCCCTAGTGGAGTCATCATTATATCACGCATGTGTGGCGTTGCGGCAAATGCGTCCACTCTCATGGTATTTAGGTATCAGAAAAATTGGGAAATGGGTTAGACAAGGATTTCTTGCGTTTTCTTAGTGGAAAGAAGGAATGATCGCCACCTAGTATTTGGTTACTAAGAACCTTAACTGGTCTTAGAGATTGGGCACGATGATTGATTGTGTAAAGGGAAGGTATTAACACCCCAAATACACCTACCTAAGGTAAGCTGCTTTGTTTAATTGTCTAATATATGCTAAGGGGTTATTGTGTTTTCTAATTGTTGGTTTGTCTAAGGTTGAAGACAAGTCCTCCTCGATATGGAGATCCTTATCTTAATGGGTAAAACCTAATCGTTTTAATATCGACAAAAAGAAGTACTAACTCTTATTTAATATTAGAAATATTTTTTACGTATAAGTTCAAAATCTCAAATATTAAAAGAAAACAAAATAATTTTTTTGGTATTTTTGAAATATTGGCCTAGTTCTCATGGCTTTAATAAATTGGTTATTAAAGCCAAAAATACATGCTAATACATATATTGTTTTGATTTTTTGTTGTATGAAAATACGATATGATTTTTGTATCTTTGAGAGATTTGGTTGTATACATGAAAACAAGACATTTTTTGTTGTTTTTCCAAATAAATATTTTTGCAATATTTCAGAGAAAACCAGGTATTTTAATACCAGATTTGTATCTTTATAGTATAAAAATACAAACTAATATTAAGCAAAATTGATAGAAAATACACGGGAAAATCACAAATTTTGAAAGAATATTTTTGGAATATTTATATAAGGGGATGGGCTGGCCCAAATATATGGGTTGAGCCCATCCTGGCTGGGAGGAAATTGACCTAGAAGAAATTGGGTTAAGATCGGCCTAAAGGAGTTGGGGTTGGGTCGAGGTCGGCTTAAAGGTGTTGGGTAGCATCGGCCCAGAAGAGTGTTACGTCAGTTTCGGCCTAATGATATTTTTCTCTTTTTTTGAACTAAGTCGAACCCGACCAACCATTTCAGTCTGGGCCGGCAATGTCCGGTTGTAAACCCCTGCATAAACATGGGATTGTAGTAAAAAAAAAGGAAAAGCCTCGATGAGTAATGGAAACTCAATATGAAAATAAATCAATATATAGTAGAAAAAATAATAATAAATGCGATATGTAAGGGAGAGAATAAGCTCCATAAATAAATTTAAAGGTATGGTGGAAGTCGAAATGAGAGTTATGAATTTTGGATTAAAATTTGTAATGTTAGCGAAACCGAAGAAGAGCCTCATAGGATAAAAGGATTATTTTTATAAATCAGTGACGGATGGGGTAATATTGAATTTAATGAGTAAAAAATTAGGAAAAAATTCATGATGTTCTAAGTGAATAAATTAAAGCATGAAATTCGGGTTTTGACGTGAAAGACACCGACTATCCAGTTTTACGGTATCAATTATATCTCTCAATCTAACTATTGGATCGGGCTGAAATTTTGGAGAGACTTTGTAGACTTACTATTTTATCGGAGGCTAACATTTTAGAGTAATCGGATTTCAGAAATATATATAAAAACTAACGATGGTAAGAAAACAAAATACAGAAATTTACACATGGACTCATTAAGGGTATTTTTGTAAATTGGCAGAATTTCACTAATCCTCTCTCTGATTCACACTGGACAGACGAAATAAAGGGGGAGAGAGAGAACCATTTAAAAAATCCTTCATTTTGAGAGCTTACAAACACCTTCCCAAAGAGTGAGTTAGAGTTTTACGAGTGATTTTTGAAGGAAAAAAGTGTTGGGCCGAAATTTGTGAAGGAAAAACTTGTTTAGAGGAAAGGAGCTTGAGTGATTAGGTATGGGTTCTTGAAGAAGAAGAACAAGCTTGAAGAATATATTCTCAAGGGCACTCCAAATTGGGTATGAACTTCAAAGAGTGAGACATATTCTTTAACCCTTTTCTTTATTATGTTGGTTTTGGTGAGTAATTTGAAAGAACCCCAAATTTTAACTTCTAATGTTCATACATAATTTGGGGGAAATAAAAATTATGAATAGCGGTGAGAAATAGAGGTCCATTTGACATATAAAATGTTGGAAATTATGAGAAATTGATGATAACAATTGGGTTCCAAGGCCATGTAAGTTTCGGCCAAAAAGGGAGGATAAAGAGGGGACTTCTCCAATTTAATCTTTATTGCTTACATGTTGAAAAGAATAGGTATTTGATCATTTTACATTTTAAATGTATGCTAAAATTTATTGTATAAGACAAGTACATTTAGAAATTCTTGTGAGCATATATGTTAAATGTTAAATTAAGCAATGATTATGTGAGAAATGTTTATAGCTTGCATTGATTGTTAGAAAGTGTTTCCATGTAAATTCTTACTTATGTCATGAATGTATGTTGAAGTCAATGGTTATAAAACAAATTAAAAAGAATGAAAAAGGGAAACTTGAGGTGTAAGAATGTTATAGTGATAAATTGGTTGTTAAATATACAAATTCAAAACAGGATAGTTTCGTTGGTCAGGACTCCCACTAATATTATACATCAAAGTTGAAGGAATTTGCCACACATTTTCATATAACGGTTGTATAGAAATGAATTGGCTAACTTTCGGCACTGGTATTACCCCCATTGGAGTTATAGAACTCCATATATAGGCAAAATACCGAGAGGAGATCAGGCTGGAACTTACTGGATAGATTTGTTTTCTAACTTCTAGATTGGTTTGGTATTTGATATTGACAGATTATGATGCATATTCCTTTATAAAAGTTATAGATAAATGTGTTACCTTTCAATTGACATAAATTGTGCTTTATTTGGAGTTATAGAACTCTATATATGAGCAAAATACTGAGAGGAGGTCAGGCTGAAACCTACTGGACAGAGTTGTTGTCTAACTTCTAGTTTGGTTTGGGATTTTATATTGATGGATTATGATGCATGATCCTTCATAAGATTGTAGATAAATGTGTTACCTTTCTGTTGACACAAATTTTTGCTTTATTTGGAGTTATAAGTCATAGGACACCTAATGACATTGACGCAAAACTGAGTCATAAGACACTGAAAATTATTAATGAAAAATAGAGTTGTTTGAACATTAAATGTTAGTGTAAATGAATGCTAATTTAATGAAATGAAGTGATAAATAAAAAGAGTTTATCCATGAACTTGTTTTCGAAACTAATTGGGCATGTGAAATAATAGATGTGATGAAAGAATCAGAAAAGGGGTTTGAGTGTTGATTCAAGATGTTCTACTGGAATGTAGGAGAAGCATACAGAGTGGGACCCGACTTCTCAAGTGCAAGTATAACAGGAGTTCAAGGTAAGGGTCGCCCCCTTACTTCTTTAAATTGTTTAAATTCTTGTAATGCTAGTATGTGATAGACATTATGCGAATTTTGTACTACTGTGTATCATGAGAAATATTACTATGTGAACATTGCCTACGAGCAATATAAATATTGTTGCGTAAAACTTACCAACAAGTAGGAGAAATATTATTATTGTGTGAATGTTGCCAATGAGTAAGAAATGTTATTACAATGTGAATGTTGCCTACGGGTAGGGAAACAAATACTAATTTTATGTGAATGTTGCTTACAAGCAGGAGAAAAAATATTATTATATGAATATGTCCACCCGGTGAATATGACTAAAGAAAGGAAAGATACAATGAAACGGACATGGATTTGAAATCTAAATTTTGGTCGTAGACTCCAGGATTTGGAGTTTGGATATGGTCTATATTATGTATATAAAGAGGAAAGAAGAAGGGAAAAAAACAGAAGAAGAAGAAAGAAAACGATCGCCTATGGACTTGATTAGCCAACCTCGAATAGGGGCGGCTAATGATGTTAACAAATATTGTTAACATCGGCATGACCTTGATTAACTTTCTAAGGAGGAAGTTAATGGTGTCAAGAGAACTCGGCATCAGCATTTCCGGAAACATCTCCAAGTGATGGAGAGTAATTAATTGACTATTTCGGGTTGGAAATAGCTCAATGGCATCGATTGATTAAGTTGGTGCCGGCATTGCTAAGGAATTGATTAGTCTATCCGGGTAAGGGTGACTAATGACACTAATAGGAGTTATTAATGTCGATAGTGACTGCCTCAGAATTTGGGGGGAATAAAAAAAAGGGTAAATCAGACAAAAGTTGATGTGTGATAATCGAAAAGAAAACCATAAGTAGGTTGTGGAAGGATAAGCATTAAATGTAGTAAAGGATCTTTTTTTGCGGATCAACTATGATTGTGCCCTATCAAGTGGGTACATATATGCGTAGTTACATGTGGTAGTGACCCTTCATTATCTGGTTGTATTTTATTTATTTAATGTAATTATTCTCTTATTTTGATGTTGCAGGTCTTTCTCATTCCCGTCAGGAGTAGTGTCCTAAGTGTCTAGTTCTTTTGTATGAATTAGGGAATTAGCATTTCCAATTCCTTTGTATTACTTAGGGTTAGCATCCCTACTTCTTCTGTGTTAACCTCATATGAAATGGATGTTGCTGTATTTTCTTTAGATAATTATATGACAGGAATGATTTTAGTATTCCTTTATCTTAATCTTAGAGACCTTCAGGATTTTATGCTCGTAATATTAATGTTATTAATCAAGTTTGTGTTGTAAATTATATGTTTAAAATGAATCCCTAGATTTGCAATATATTATGATTAATAATAATTATGGTCGCGATGCGATATGGATATGCGTTGATGATGGAATGAACATAAGATATGCACAAGATGAGTTGTCGATAACTTGGGACCTCCCGGTATAGGGGAGACCTTGTCAAAATTTCAGTAGAAAATTCGTTATAATGTAAAATAAATCCAAAAACAATTACCCGTATTTTTTTTACGTACCAAATTGTACGAAATTAATTATAAATGCTTACGAAATCGTCGGGCGTTACACCGGCCCAGAAAACAATGGAGAGACTCTTCATTGTTCACATGCAACGTGAACAGTGGAGAGTGAATTATAATTCACTCTCCACTATTCACTTGCAGGAATAGTGGAGGAAGAAGAAGAAAAAGAAGAAGAAGAAGGTTGACCTAGCAGTGAGGGTCGCATCGTTCTTTGCGTTAACGACGGCTCACGTTGGCCTTTGTGTGGCGACAAGCGGTGGTTGCTGCCTTTTTTCTTCTTCCCTGTGCAGAAGCACAAGTCTCTGTTTTTTCTTCTCTTTTTCTCTTTTTGTTTGTTCTTCCTCCCCTCTGGTTTTTTTTTCTTCCCTACTGTTCTCTCATTCTCTTTTGTTGTTCGTCTCCTTCTTTCTCTCTTCTTTTTGTTTAGTTCTTTTCCTTCCCTCTCCTTCTTTCTGTTTTTTCTCAATTATCTCGTCCCCTGTTCTTCGTCTATTTTTCACCTCTCAAATCCCTCAAAATTTCTCCTCCTTAGCTCCTCTCTCTTCGTGGTGGTAGGCTATGGGTGTGGGTCTTGTTAGTTTTTTGGTTTTTGGGAGAGGGAGAGAGACAAATGCAGGGGAACAAACTTCTTCTTCCCCTACCTCTATACGTCTAGGGGAAGAAGATGGCAAACAGTGTCATTAAAATAGCAATGTTTGCTCCTTTTTTTCCAGTGAATAGTGCATGAAACGACGTCATTTTACACAAAACATGTCGTTTCATTTAAAAGCAAATGGCACAAAAAACGTGTCAAATTCCAAATAAGTCCTTAATTTTTTATTTGTTCAATCAAGTCCTCAATTGCAATTTTGATTTTAAGAATCAATTCAATTGCATCCCTAAAAAATTTAATCATCAGCCATGAAGTTGCATCTTTTTCACTTTAGTCCTTGGTTTTGAATTTGTGTATTTTGACCATCAATTGATCAACAAACTTTTAATTTTTTTAATTTGACCCCGATTCGGTCAATTTCAATCCCTCTATTTACGCATTTTTTCCAGTTTGGTCCTTGGTTTTGAATTTTTTCAATCAAGTCCCTAATTGCCCATGAAACTTCAATATTTATGCAATTAAGCCCCTGATTTGACTAAATCAACTCTTAAAAATTATAATTTGGCCCCTGAACTTTAATTTCTTCAAATTAAAGCCCAAATTGACTTAAAATCAATTTTTCTTGCAATCAAACCCTTCATAAATTCAATTAAACTTTCAATAAAATTTAATCAAATCCATAAACATTTGATTTTGAACTTTTCTTCCTCAAATTTGAATTTTTTAACAATAAGGTTTTTATCAGTAAAAAATATATTTTAAATTTCAATCTTAATATTTTTAAACTCTCTCAATCAACCATTGTTATTTTTTGTTTTTTTACCGGTAATTGTTTTTTTTTTCATGTATCTAAAAATGAGTAACAACACACATTGTTGATTGTAGTTCATTAGCCTGTGACCTGTATATTCCTCAAATCCTGCAAGTTATCTCAATTCTCAAGACTCAGGAGATTAAATTCTGAAAAGACTATAGGTGTTCAATGAACTCGATCTCTCTATGCCGCGCGAGAGAGCTTTGGTGGTAGGGGCCATGACACAGAAGTAGCAGCTCTCTTTTGACCAACTGTTTTGTTACTAAAACCAAATCCAAATCGAAGACCAAGATCCACAAACAGAATCTTTGATCTGCAGCTAGGGGTTTTTTTCTCTGCTCTGGAGACCCTATTCTTTCACCTGTCAATTTTAGGCTGTGGCTATAGCTACTACATTGATGGCTAAAAACACAGTTGAAATCGAGGTTGCAAATGTTACAATAATAACAAACCAGAAAAGCTTGAAAAAAAAAAAAGCTTCTCGGCTTTTTGATGTAGGCCATACGAACGCACATTCAACTTTTGGTTACCAAACCCTTAATTAGTAAGTAAATAGCGTGAGTTGATCACCTTAGCAAGCAAAAGACTGGATTCCAATTCCCCCAACCTCCAAAATGAATTACCTCTTAGATAAGTGGACACTAAATCTTCTTAATGTCAAGCAGACTGATTCGGTTGTGTTCTTCTCTGTCGCTACACTTCAAACGGGAAAGAAATGAAGCCTTGACGAAACGCCATGTCTAACCTGTAAACAAGTACACGTATGTGTTCTTGTGCTAACCAAATTTGCAAGTTTTGACCACTAGTACCGGGAACTAGTTTGACTCCAAAAATCATACTCCCATGAACCTTTATTTGGCGCAAAAATTGTTAAGCTCTACAAAAGCGAAGCCAGCTTCGTGAAAAATAAGTAGGTTTCTGATAGCATTTGCGCTAATCATATACATGAATCACCAGTTGTGTAATAACAGTGAAGTGACAAAATGTCAATCATGTGCTTCATTGAAAAATCAGGGCGGTTATAACATTTACATCCTTCTAAATGATGAAAGCAGGTATGGATGGGTAGAAAAGGATGAAATGAGGGGGACAGAAAATCTTAAGAGAGGGTATTTTCCCCTTTGTTGGAATGGGAAGCAAGCACATCACAAAAAGCATCTAGGAGGTGTTGTTCATCACATATGGTTATCTTCCCAGCAAAATCCATTTTATTCAGGGTATGGCACGTCAATCCATCCACTTCCCGAGTTATCAAAGTTCTAGTGCACGAACAAAAAAGGTTCTAGTGCACTAACAAAAACCAGGACAAACCCTTCTAGGTCTAAGACGGCAATACATGCCCTAAAAATTCAATTTTTTATTTATTAAAAATTAATATTTTTTTTTATATTTTGGATCGTTTTGATTCGCTGATTTCAAAAGTAATTTTTAATAAATAAAAAATTGAATTTTAATACATTTCAGCATAAAAAACACTTTAAAAACCAACCACAACCACACTCTCAAACAGGCTAACTTTCACAAATAAATTACCATCCGCAATTAAGCGTAACTATATCTAAATCATAAATAATAGGGGTATTCAAAATAACCGATAAAACCGAAGAAAAATTAACCGAAAAAACCAAACCAAAATGAAAACCGATTAAACCGATTTTCAAAACCATAAATTTTAACAGGTTCGGTTCGATTTTAATTTTGAACCAGAAACCAGACCAAACCAAACCAGACCCACTAAACAATTAACAAAAATTTATGGTATAAATAGTTAATTTGCAACCTAACTGGCTAACCCTAATAATTAACATAACCTTCCTACCTCTCACAAAAAGCCGCCTCCTTGTCTAGAGATTCCCAATCTTCCTTTCCCAGTTTCCTTTCAATTTTCAACTGCACTGCTATATGTGTTTCAGCGTTTAACAAGCAAAGCCCTGCCTCCTCTGCTTAGTTCAACTTAAACATCCTATAAAAGAACCTGCTCCAAAAACTCTCATCATCAACTTTATTAGGCACAACCTCGCCATAAATCTCCCTGATCACCCGATTTTCACTAATAAACCTCTCAATCTCCTCCTTTTTCTCATCAATCACAAAACCCCTTGATTTCCATTTCTCCTAATCCTCCTTATCCTCAGGTTCACTACAGTAAGTATCGAAATCACATTGCAATGCACGCACTTGAGCATCAAAACGACTGTACTGTTTACCCAAACTACTTCTATTGATATTAGTATTAGATAAGAGTAAATCACGATCATGATCATGATCAGAGGCTAACATGGAGTCTCTACCTTCAGAAATGATTTGGGCCATAAATTTCCACATGGATTAGGTTTCCCGGTTTTTTGCCAAAAAACCAGTTTTCAGTCCGATTCAGTTAATATTTCACAAAATTAATGTAATTCGGTTCGGTTGGTTTTCGGTTGGTTTTTTTATTTTAAACCGAACCGAACCGTGAACACCCCTAATAAATAGTAACACCAACTACAGATACCGCGAGTGAGATCAGAGAAATTTGACGGTGTCAGGCTATGGCAGTAGAATCCAATAAAAATAACTTTCACAACCAACACGTTCCAATCCCTTTCTAGTATCATGGATACAGATAATTAATGCATTACCTCAACTAAGTTAGCTCCTAATACATTTTAAGCCACTGAAACTAAAAAGGAAACAGAACAGGCAAGTCTAAGTCAATGCTTGAAAGCTTCAAAAAATAAAAATCAAGCACAAATTGTTTCAACAGAGATGGGTTTCGATTACATTAATACCCAATTCCTGACATGGACAGACTAAAGATCCAAAAATTCAGAGGGATTCCATCTGAGCAATTTCTACGAGGAAATAGCTAATAACTTCTTACAGCACTAACTGTTAAGTGTCCTATTCTTAATTTTAATTCGAAATTTGGGAACAGAAGAAGTACCTTCTGATGGCTCAGGCTTCGTTTCAATGTTCGTGGCCACTGCTTTGGATTCACTGGGTTGATTTGGTTTCAATGGCACTGTTGCCAACTTAATAGTAGGCTTCTCATTCTTACCTGGCAGCTCCACTGATGTAGCCTTTGCCCCACCACTCAGCAACTTTGTCATCTCCTTTTCTTTCCTTTTCTTCTCTTTCTTCAACAGTTTCCTCTCCAAATATTCAGGATCATCACGGTGCCCCTTGTGATCTTCCCGCTTCCGCTTCTTCTCCTTATCCTTCTTCTTCTCCTTTTCTTTCCCTCGAGAAGAAGATGCCATGATACCCAATGAACCACCATCAGGATTAACTCTTTCAACTGAGAGGGTTTGTAGACTAGCAAACCTTTGTGCATCAGTGTCTACAAGGTTATCTTGCATGACTCTAGGTGATGATGGATCATCAGGCTGAGGGTGCATAGAAACTTTACTTGATTCAGCAGTGCACTGGAGTTCCTTTCCAAAATTGTCACCATCACTTGCTAATTTTGCACTGCCAATGCTAGCACTCATCCGAGAACCATGGTCAAGACACGAGTTGACTTCCTCGAGATTTTGGTAGCTAATACTCACAGCTTCAGTTGAAATCCTCTGGGGTGCATCCACAGAAACAGAGCTGCTGGCCCCACGATCAGTTTCATGGTGCCCACCTTGGGATCTCTCAACATTTTGAATATCAGTCTCCTCAGCTCTACTGGAAGCAGCAGAATGTTTGACTCTGATCTTAACAACTGGCCGTCTGCGCTCATGGCTGTTGGAGATGTTATCTTCTTCCTTTGAAGCTACTGGGATGTCTGTTTCCTTTGAAGCTTCAGGCACAGCTACTTCTTCTGAAGCTTCAGGCACAGCTACTTCTTCTGAAGCTTCTTGAATGGCCATATCCATCTTCTGTCTATGATTGTTGGAAATCGTATCTGGATCATTGGGACCTTCTGGAATGGCCATATCCATCTTATGTTGATCTTTGTTGGAAATTATATCCGCTTCCTTTATAGCCTCTGGAAAGGCAAAATTATCTTGTGCAAGTTTTGGAATCTCCATAGGAGGTTCCAGGGGCTTTGTTTCTGTCACAAGACCTGCAAAAATATTCCTTGGATCACTGCAAGTTTCTGAGTCGCCAATACATAATGTTCTATCCCTGGGAATTCCATAAAGTGTTGCGGCCCTGAAAAGGAACAATTAACGTTAATATATCAAAATTTTATTTCCGATGTAAATGCACCCAACACGTGCGCGCCCATGAATTCTAACAATCAAAATAAGAATAGCTCCACTAAAAAATTTCCCTTGACCAAAATGGAATCTTGAGAACATATTAATGAGGATTTTGAGCTATCATGAACGACAACTACAACCTGGTTGAAAAACTTTGTCCGTGTTTAGTATTGTGGTAAATGATGCTTTTTAAAAGTGTTTTTCGCTTGCAAATGCATCAAAATGATTTTTTTTCAGAATTATTTTTCATTTATGATATCAACACATCAAAACCATTGAAAAACATTAAAAAAAAAAATTATTTTGATGTTTTTTCAAGTTAAATGCACTTTTGAAACACGACTAAACACGGTTCTAAACGCAAAAACAAACAGTGTGCATCCCTAGTCATTTACCCAATGATTTTAGACTTCATGGTGTTAATTAAAATGTGGAGTAACCAGCACACTATATTTATCACATAAACAAGTCATTGAGAGAGTTAAATTTATTTTGTGGTTCACTATTCATGGGTTTGGAGTAGATATACCCTCACTTTACTGACTTTGAGATTAAGAATACAAGGGAAGCAATAGGGTGCCTAGCTGACCCTGATGATTTGGTTGGGTTTGGATCCTGGCTGGCAACAATGATGAATCTTTACAAGCCTACTAAAATGAAGTTAGGCTGGGCTGGACAACCCAACCTGTATTGACTTCTATGACTGACAAACCATAACTTGGAAAGGAAGAAATCAGTACTCACCTTCCTGCAAGGATTTGTAAAGTGCAGAACAAGTGATGCCGAAGAATGGTATTGTTGAATCCGATATGACCTTCAAGTAGACGAATCAAAGCCAAGAGAGTTGTACACTTGATAGCATCTTCAGAATCAGATTCATCTTGTATCTGACATAACCGCATGGCATGTGCACCAAGTTTTGCCTGCCCTGCAACCAAGTAAAGAAGACCCCTTATAAAACGCAAAAAATAAAGCACAAGGACACCATGGAGATAAATAAAACATGCAAAAGAACCAAAAAAAACTTTTCTTTCTTTTTTTTCCATAAAAATAATGCAGAACCTCTTAATGACGGTTCTTCCTCCAAATATGTGATAAACAATGACAATGCTGCATCCATGCCTTTGCAGTGGAATTCCAGATCAAGGAGTGCTCTACTGGCTTCAATTCGAATTTGCCATATTGTCTTGAAATCCCGAAAAGGTTTAATAAGTTCAAAGACATGATCCTGCAGCAAGTAATGAATGGTATGTATGAATGAAGAAATGTTTAGAAAGCAATCCATGCTTCGATTGAATGAGTAGAAAACTTACATGATGAATGGATCCTGAGAGTTTTAATGCAATTTGTGTCAATGTTCGAATACAGCTGATTGTCAAGATCCCATTATAACTCAGCATCAGCCTAGCAAATAACACATTAAGAAATATTCAATCACTAACAAGTATTTTCCAATAAACTACCTATCAGAAAAGACATAAATATATCCCACAAATTAGAAGCCAATGCACCTGTCAAATTGTAAAAGACAGTCAATTCGCTTGAGAAGGGAGGACAGAAAGAGAACAGTCTGCCAGGGGTTAAAGAAGCAACAAGAGTTAAAGCCCTCAGAATTGTATATGAAGGCAGAATGCAAAACTTCACAACATATAGGTATCAAATATCTCTCTACCCAGACATCAAACACAACTTCGATGCCAGATCAACTTATGTATTGAACTTCCAAACTTGGGAAAACCCAACTGTTAACTTTTAAGCCCGGTAGAAAGACAAAGAAATGCAAATATTGTTGTCATCTGACATAAAGCATCAAATGGAGGCGTAAATGGTAGTCTAAGTCATTCATTATTAATGCATTTGAAATGGACATGCAGCATAGATTTTTTGGCTTCGGTGATACATCTTTGGTGTTTGTCATGTGGTAGCAGAATCTATGCTGACATTTTATGTGAAATCAGGGAGAAGGATTGTCACGATTTATGGCAATACAGTCTGCAAATTTTTGGCATATTTGGTTGGAGAGAAATGCAAGAGTTTTTGCGAATCAATATACTCCTAGAAATTTGATATGTGAGGACACACTTTTGGGTGGTGCTTTAGGGGAGTATCCTTGGCTGATACTCAGCAGGCATGGAGTGCCCTATATGCTTTCTGTTTTGTAGCTTTCTTTCCATGGTGGATAACTTATTCTCCATTTTGACTTGGAATTCTTACACATTTTCATTAATATAATAATTTATTTTTTCTGCAAAAGTGGAGGCATGGAGAAATATAACATAGCTGCTTCTCAGAAGCTCCCACAAGTCCATGACCAAGAATTCCAATCTCATCCTTCCATAACTTTTCTTTTCCTAAGAACTTGATACATTTGTGACTAAAATATAGTGAGAGCCCAAAGAGAGACAAAGCGTTGCGTCAAACACGCTCAAACGAACAAAACAGAACACACCGAGGGATTAAAATAACAGGTACTTAAAAATTTATACAAGGCTGAAAAGTAACACCAGAAATTATGTATTGTCAAGAGTCAACAAATTATAGCATGTGAGAAAATGATGTTGAAAAACCTGTTGCCCAAATTCAAGTTCACCAACTGACTGGACCAGTGCAGCTAACCAGAACACATCAGAGTAAGGATTTCCAGTGTTATCGTTATACTGCCAGACACAACAGAACCAAATCAAATCTGGTTGAACCACTGAGCATATCCAACAAGTAAAGAGAAGAAACAAGAGAAGAACTAAATAACAGGGCACTCAAGACCCCAAAAAGAGCAACTACTATGCATGGATTATACATGGGCTTTCGAAGAAAAATGGCGTGCAATATGCTGATATCTAGAGAATTTTGGTGGCGAGATGCAACAAATCAATGCAAACAAGAACATGACATTGGATAGGGCATTTTGCATGCCTGAACTTTAAATACTGATGAAGGAAGAGAAGGCTCTAAGTTCAGGCAATCATTGACTGCATACTGACCAAAGAATGGGCTATAAGAACCCCCAGGATTAGCTAGTGGCATTGTTGCACTCCACATTTCCCTCCCCTTACAATCCTTGCTATAGTATGATTCAAATATAAGAATGCCAAGGTTAGTTTTGGCTAGAGAAGATTACTGTTCAGAGTTATGTTATTTCCATTGACAATTCAAATTGTGATCTGGTCAGACTATCCATTCCTTGGCTTAAATGAAAGAACCTCCAGCGGAGGACAAGCAAGGATACCAACCCACCACACTTTTATTGGTAAACACTACAAAACACACAATAGCCTGTTAACCTCCAGCCCAAGTTTTCACTTGCGATCTATAGCAAGAATCTGCTCATCAATTTTATTGATACACCACTACAAAAGTCAATTGGTAAACATGCTAGCAAATAACAAAAATACCCCCCCCCCAGCTACCATGCACCATCAATCAAGGAAAACCAAATATTTTTTAACAGTTTCTCGCATTGCAAATGATAGAGGGTGAAAAAAAAAAGCAAATGGGATTCAAATTGATGCTAAGGAAGACCCTACCTTCAGAAGTTGCAAAATAAATTCAACAGCTTCTCTTGGGCTTTTCTTATCTGCAGCCCTGACCTTAGCAACAGCATGAGGAATTGCCTGAATACAACAAAAACAAATGGATGCTATAAGTCTTCACACGGTGAGGAAAAGTCTAAAAGAAAGTAACCTTACTTTATTTCTGGGGAAAAAGGAAATACTATTGAAAGAAAAATTTGAATTGAAATTTGTTTCTTTTATAAAACAAATATTAGATATAAAAAGAAGCCATTATCAAGAAAAATAAATGAACTCATCAATCAATCATCAGAAATTAAAAATAAAAAGAACACAGAAATTAAGTTTGGAGAATAACAAGTCATTTTTCATCAACCGAGCATTAAAATAATAATGCACCACATAGAAGTTAAGTTTTGGAGAATAATAAAAAGAACACTTCAATCAATCATCAGATTTTTAAAAAAAAAAAAAAAGAACACAAGTTAATTTTGGAAAATAATAAGGCATTCTCAACAACAAAACATTAAAATAATAATGCACCTCAACCTCTCTCAAATAACATGTTACGCAGCATATAGCGAAGATAAGGCTATGGTTCTCAAGCCCTAAAGTTACAGACCTAACTATAGAGAAATCTAATAAAACTTCTCGGATATTTTTATTAAATCTGAATAATAGTCTTAATCTCTATAAAATAAACTAGACATTCCTATTTATATTAGTCTTATAATCCTATCTATGAAAGGATTCCTAATTAAGACTTTAACTAATTAATAAAATTCATCTACCATTAGGATATCTAAATAATAAAATACTAATTAAATTAAAAGTTCTAAACTAAGTAGAAAATAAATAATTAAAATCCAAAATTAACTAGGAAAATAATTAAAACAAGGTTTCATATGAGATGCTTCCGGGTTTCTTTGCGAGTTTCTTTTTAAGCTTGGCCTTGTCAATTATGTAAACAAACCCTTGGGATAATTGTTTTACATCAATCTCCCCCACTTGAGAAAAACTCGTCATCGAGTTGAGTTTAATAACTAGAAAGTACTTGTAAAGGTCAGCAAGATTGAAGGTCTTTGATATGCTCATACTATCTGAAAGATCAATAACATAAGCATTATCGTTGATTTTCTTCACCACCTTGTATAGACCATACTTCTTCATCTTCAGCTTATCATAGATGCCTACGGGAAACCTCTCCTTGAGAAAAGAAAATCATCACCATGTCTCCTTGAAACAATTTAACTTGCCTATGCTTGTTTGTTGTGTGCTTATTTCTAGCAACTAAGTATTTTAGTTTCCTCCTAACCTCTTGATGATAGCTTGCAGCAGTTCAACCAAATTCTTTGCTAACTTGCTAAACCCAGTAGCTTTGAGCAAAGAATGTAGATCGAGTACATGATTGGGAGGCTTTATTTACACAATCTCAAATGGTGTCTTACTAGTAGCACTATGATTGGAATTGTTGTCACCAAATTTTGCCTCGACCAATGCAACATCCCACTATTTAGGCTTATCTCCCAAATGCTATGAATTAGATTGCCCCAAGTTCTGTTTAGAAACTCTGTTTGGTCATTAGTTTGTGGATGAGTAGTGCTATTAAACTTCAAAGGGGAATTAAACATCTTCCACAAAGTTAGCCAAAAATGACTAAGAAACCTTCAGACATGATGGATTTTAGACATGATGGATTTTGGAATATCATGTTACCTCAATTATCTCCCTGAAAAATAGTCTAGCAATACTACTCGCATTCGTAGTCTTCTCAAAACGTATAAAATGTGTCATCTTTAAATATATATCCATAACAACAAAAGAAAAATCCATTCCTCGCTAGGTTCGTGGAAGACCTAACACAAAATCCATGGAAATATCTCCCCGGATATAATTAGGTATAGGTAAAGGCATGTATAAACTAGGGTTTCGTAATTACCCCTTAGCTGTTTGACAAGTAAAACAGTGTTGAAAAAATTTGTTTGCATTACGCTTGAGCTGAGGCTAGTAATACTCATCCTCCAAAGCCGGGGCACTGTCTTGTCTCTTCCTCTATGACCTTATAATCCGCCACCATGCAAGTCTCAAATCAATTTCTCACATAGGGATCTGCAAGGGATACACAATCGATTACCTTTCATTAAGCAACCATCATGTATATAGAAATCTCCTTTAGCTCGACCATTAAAACACTTCTCCCGTGTCTCCTGAAAATCAGCATCTTCAACGTACAACTCCTTCAGACACTCAAAACCAAAATCTCGCTACGAAAAGTGATTAGTTTATACAGGCCTTCACCTAATGAAACTAAACTTCAAAAGGAATGTAATCCACCTGGACATCGTATCCATATTGATTTTCTTTGACTATTCAAAGACCTAAAAGCTTCATGATTTGAATATAAGATAAAATCTCTGTTAATCAAATAACACTCCTTAATTTTCAAAGCCCTTACCACAACATAAAGTTCTTTATCATAGGTAGTCCACTTCAAGCGAGCTTCATTCAAGTTCTCAATGAAAAGGTTGTAGGATGTTTCTCCTAGGAAAGAACTCCAACGCCCACTCCATATGCACCACATTCAACCTCAAACAACTTGTCAAAGTTGGGTAAAGCAAGCATTGAAGCATTCCATAGCTTATCCTTTATTAAGGCAAAACTTTGTTCTTCCTCACCCCACTAAAACATTCTTTTTGTCAAACATTCAATGATTAGTGACACAATGCTATTGAAATTCTGAATAAATCTCCAATAGCCAAGCCATAAACTCCGCACATTACTAACTATCTTAGGCGTGGGCCAATCACGAATTGCCCTCACTTTCTCCTAGTCAACTTCAACTCCATCAGCTCCTACAACAAAACCCAAGAATAAGCTACACTTTTTCAAGTTGACATCTAACTTATTTTATAGCAGCAATACCTCTAGAACACTCTTTAAGTGCTCAATATGATGTTTCATTATGATCAAACACAAGGATATCATCATAATAAACCACGATGAATTTATTTGTAAAGGTCAAAAAACCTGGTTTATCAGCCTTGTGAATGTGCTCAGTGCATTCGTTAACATTAAAGGCATGACTAACCACTCATACAGCTCATCATTGTCTTGAAAGTTATTTTCCATTCATCCCCTGGTCGAATCCGAATCTCAAGTCAATCTTCAAAAAGACTATTGCACCACACAACTAATCTAGCATGTCATCCAATCGTGGAATTGAAAACCTGTATTCCATAGTGATTTTGTTAAAGTAACGAATATCAACACACATACATCAACTACCGTCCTTTCATGTCAGTAAAGAAGGGACAACATATGGACTTAAACTCTTTTTAATCAGCTCTTTCCTCAACAATTCTTCTATTTTCACCCTTAAGATTTCCCTCTCGTTTGGGCTCATTCCATAATGCGGCAAATTCAAAAGACTAGCCCTTGGTTTTAAGTCAATTTAGTGTTGGACATCTGTTGGCTATCACGCATGAGAGGTATCTTATCTGGTAGCTCATCTGGAATAACTTCCTCAAACTACTGCAATAGAGGCTTAATAGCTTCAAGAACCTCTATTGCCTTGTTGCCTTGTTAGCTACTTCAGACAATAAGGACTTCACAATTAAAGCATGTACTTTCTTCATCTCCTTTATATCTGTCTCAATTTTTTACAAAGATTGGGTAATAGTTAGGATTGCTTATCCTCCAGCCTTTCGAACTTGCAGTTGGGAATTTCCATTCAAATGCATCAAAGTAAAATTAATCTCATCCTTAAGAAACCTATAGATGTTTTCTCATCCCTCATGCCATGCATTTACATCATAATGTCATGGCCTACCAAACAGCAAGTTACAAGCATTCATGTCAACTACATAACAATAAACTTTACATCTTTTAGTTACTTTTACCTTTGGTACCTCTTTAATCCAACCTACAGTGCATGGTTTAGGATGTTTTTCAATATTCAAACTCAATTTTAAATGCAAAAAAAAACTTTACATCTTTCAATTTTAAATGCAGTTTCCTTACCAATAATATTCTCATAGCTAATGTGTCAATAGAAAGGCTGAAGTCAAGCATACAACTGTAAATGCTTAAATAGGAATATAAATGTGTAAATGCCTAAATAGGAATATAAATGCTTAAATAGGAAATTTACCTTACTATATTTAGCTTCCTAGATTTCCTCTTTGTAATTACTATGTACAGCACAACTTTTTCTATATAATGAAAGCCTAGTCGAAAGGTGAAGGTAATTCAAACAAATTTGTTATGGTATCAGAGCCTCTCTCATAATTCTTAAATCTTAGTCCTTTTTTTTCTCAATCATAGCTTCATGGAAAAGTCAGATAATGTTTGTGTCAGATTTACTAGCAAAAATTATGTTGCTTGGGCATTTCAGTTGGAGATCTTTCTCAAGGGAAAGGAGTTATGGGGCCATATAGATGACAGCAACAAAGGAGACTTGGGTGTTGAGGGATCTGTTATTGCTAAGGCAGCATGGGCAGCCAAAGATGCACAAATCATGTCATGGATTCTCAGTTCTATGGAGCCACATCGATCCTGTCTTTGCGTCCTCATAGATCAGCAAAGGCTATGTGGGATCACCTCACACAAGTCTATAACCAAGATAACAATGCTAGGCGTTTTCAGCTTGAGTTGGCTATTGCCAACTATACCCAAGGAGATCTCTCTATTCAAGATTACTATTTTGGATTTTTGACTCTGTGGAATGACTATTCTGATCTTGTTACAGCTAAGATTTATGTAGAAGGAGTGTTGGCAGTGCAGCAAGTCCATAAGATCAGCCAACGAGACCAATTTCTGATGAAATTGCGACCTGAATATGAACCAGTTCGTGCCTCTCTAGTCAATCGTGATCCTGTTCCATCCTTGGATGCTTGTTTTGGAGAACTCTTGCATGAAGAACAGCGTCTCCATACTCAGAGACCATTATGGAGCAGACAAGAGTTGCCCCAGTTGCTTATGTTGCTTACAAAAAAGGGAAAGGCCATGATATAAGCGACACAATGCTATAATTGTAAGAAGTATGGCCATATTGCACCTCATTATCCAAATAAGTTTTGCAACTACTGCAAACAGCCAAGACACATTATTAACGAATTTTCTATTCGTCCTCCACACCTCAACAAAGCTTATCACACTGTTGTTACCACTACTGGTCCTTCTGCTCCACAGACTCTTGCTGGCTCACCTATCTCACAGCCTCCAGCAAATTTATTAACCAGAGAGATGGTGCAAGAAATGATTGTGAGTGCTTTCTCCACACTTGGTCTTCAAGGTACTGGTTCTTCAACTCCTTGGATCTTAGATTCAGGTGCTTCCAATCACATGACAAACTCCTTTGGTGGCTTAAGTAATATCCGAAAATATTGTGGATCCTCACATATTCAAACAGCTAATGGCAATGCTCTTCCCATTGTAGCTGTTGGTGATATACCTCCTTTAAAGGATATTTTTGTCTCACCTAAGCTTGCTATAAATCTAGCTTCGTAGGTCGGTTTGTGGACAATAGCGTGATGTATACTTTTCTAAACATGACTGTATTGTACAGGATCAGATGTCGGGACAGCTGATAGCAAAGGAGCCTAAGCACGGACGTCTATTTTTCATCCATTTTCATGTTCCACGCACCTTGGTTCCTTCCTCTGTTTTATCTCTCTTTTGTACTGCACCTAAGGTGTCTAATAAGTTTGGCATAAGCGTCTTGGTCATCCAAATCCTAGAATTCTCTCCCATCTGTTGAAATCTGGATTAATAAACAATACATTGCATTCCTCTTCCAGTATGTTCCTTGATTGTGTCACATGTAAGCTTGGCAAAAGTAAAATATTACCCTTTCCCTCTGAAGGCAGCAGAGCCACAAATTTGTTTGAGATAGTTCATAGTGATGTCTAGGGAATTAGTCCTATCCTTTCTCATGCTCTCATGCAGGATACAAATATTTTGTAACCTTTATAGATGACTACAGCCGTTATACATGGGTTTATTTCTTGCGGAACAAATCAGAAGTTTTCTCTATGTTCAAACTGTTCTGGTGGTTAACACTCAATTTTCTGCCTTTGTTAAAACTCTTAGATCGGATTCGGGAGGGGAGTATATGTCTAATGATTTCCAATCTTTCTTGCAATCTAACAGTATCATTTCTCAACGCTCATGTTCCTATACTCCTCAGTAAAACGGAGTAGCGGAACGCAAGAATCACCATCTTTTGGATGTGGTCCGTACCTTGCTCATTGAAACTTCTGTTCCTCCTAAGTTTTGGGTAGAAGCACTCATTACAGCAACTTATCTAATCAATAGACTTCCTTAACAAGTCTTGGGTCTAGAGTCTCCATATTTTCGGCTTCATCATTGCCATCCTATATACACCAATCTTCACACCTTCGGGTGTGTATGCTTCATACATCTTCAAACAAATCTGTTATAATGTCATCAATAATAAGGTCAAAAAGCTTATGTATTGTGCACTTAGTACTAAAAAGGCTTGTGTCATGTCTCATCAACTTTTGGTGTCAGCAACAATCGTCTCACCACATAGGCTTGACCATCATCATCATCCTACTCACCCTCACCATCAGGTTCACGTCACTCTTTCAAATACAATTTTATACCTTCTCTACCCTTTCAGTCCTCACATTCAACCATGTTCATAGGCCTCCTGAGAGAACATACATCGGATATATGCTCTTCCTGATTGCATCTATGACACTTTATTGGAAGCGGCTTAGCATGGGGATTCTCTCTCTTTTGGTTATCCATGTTAGGAATTGCTTGTGTCCTATTTTATCATAGCCAGAGCCAACAATAGCTTGCTTGGATTGACTATTTGTCTTACCCTTCACAACACCATTAAATCAAGGCTTTACAATAGGAACCCTCTTTTGATAATCAAATCTCATATCAGTTTCATCTTGCATCAACATCTTTTCCATTAAATCCATATTTCTTGCATCAGTAACATTCAACAGCATTTGAAGCTCAATTTTATTTCCAATGGCAGGTTTCAGCCCCTCTACCTATCTAGCAACATCTTGCCTATCAGTTTCATGCAGATTATTTCGCTCAACTAAGTGCAAAAATTTCATTGTATATTCTTACACAGTTCGGTAACCTTAGGAACACCTCTAATACTTATGGATCAAAAGTAAATCATACATATTAAAATCTACCTCTCAACAATTGCTTCATCCGCTCCCAAGTCTCAACAGGTCTTCTACCCTCTCACCTCCAATAGGTTATCCCACCAAACTAATGCCCCATGCTTCAATTTAAACCCTGCAATTTTTATCATTCTCAAATCTAAAATTTCCTTATATTCATAAAACCGATCACGTGTAGCTAACCACTCTACTCCTAAATCACCACCAAAAGAAGAAATCTCAACTTACAGTAGTCTTGATCATACATATTATTTCTAGCAACCTTCATCTCGATCTTCTTCATCAAATGAATACCAAAATTCATATTGACCACGATGATTTGCACGAAATAGTTCAAGTACAGGTTGGTCGCGAGCATCATCCTTGGAGTGTGCCTCTCTTCTTCACTGGTTCATGTTTACACGCAGCCCTAATACCTTGAGCATGGTTGTAAGGTCATCAAATATGGCGTTGATGTCGCCAAACTCAGTTTGCACTTGCACCTCTAACGCTGATATTGTTACCGAATGGCAATCTAACTAATCCTAAAAGGCTTGCATCCCCTAATCATTGTTACGGAGATGGTTGCCTCCAATGATTCTCTTCACAGTTCACCATTGATCCAAATGTTGATCCGCTCTGATACCACTTGACACGGTGTATGGCAAAGATAAAACTAGAGTTCTCAAGCCCCAAGGTTATAGACCTAACTATAGAGAAATCTAGAGACAATTCTCAATATTTTTATTAAATCTAAATAATAGTCTTAATCTCTATAAAATAAACTAGACATCCCTATTTGTATTAGTCCTAAAATCATCTATAGGAAAGGATTCCAAATTAAAACTTACATAATTAATAAAATTCATCTAGTATTAGAATTCCTAAATACTAAAAAACTAATTAAATTAAAAATCATGAGTTAAATAGAAAACTAATAATTAAAACATGCAAACAATAACTTCAAGCTTCATATGAGATACTTCCAGGTTTCTTTGCAGATTTCTTTTCAGGTCTATAAACTCTTGGGGTAATTGTTCGACTTCACATTTGTTGCAATAGTGCTAACTTGTGTATGCTTGCCTCAAAAAAAGAAAAAAGAAAATTCAATATAGAATCTTAAATTGATGATGCCAATATAAAAAGCAGTGTTTTCAATTTGATTTTCTAAGTTGGGGTCAATTCTGTAATTTTAAGATCTTCAGAAGTCATTATGTAATTTCATTTTCAGTAAGGTATTTTTGTGGTCTTAAAAGAATTGGCTAGTGCACTACTTCACCATTACAGTACTAGCTAGCACCAATCAAGGTACTCTCCTAGGTGCGCATCTTTAAGGCACCTCCTTTATTGGGATATATTGGATTATAGGTTATGATCCCATATTTTGATATATGACGGAGTCATATACGAGGATTGCAGCTTCTCTTATTTGTGATGCTTTAGAATTCCTAGGAGTGATTTCTAAGAACCTTGTTGTGGTGCTAGGTATTTCTTTTATGTAGTTCTTGATTTTGTTTACTTCCCAGAACATAACCTAGCCTAACTGCTTAACCTATAAAAAATTCCCAAGCTTCCAAATCACCAAGACAACTATAACTTGTATACCTTTAGTTATTTAGGTGTTGTATTCAAAGATTCCTGCATCACACGCACACATCAAATCTGACACAAACTCAATACATATCCTACCTCATTGCATTACCTCAAGAACAAAGTACTCGGGAAAATCATGAAAGTCATTTGGCCTGGCAAGGCAGGAGACAAAATCAGTTAAGAAGGTGTTATTCCAGCATGCTTGCCAAAAGTCAGACCACAAGAGTTAAGAATCTCACTTGGGGAGTCCAATAGCTGCATCAAACCTTCGACTTTTGTAAAATTTCACCAAATGGAGTAAGCCAGCCCAATCATTTTCCTGTTAATCCATAAAAAATAAAAAAAAAATAAAAAAATAAAAAAAAACACTTCACCCAACTACCTTAAAACAATCATGCAAAATATGTCTTTATGATCCCTAAGTTCAAGAAAGTTCAGGTGGTGAATTGAAATGCATCTTTACAAGAAACATATTTAGGTTGCTACTAAAAAGTGTTTCTGATTATGGGATTTAAATTTAGTACAATAAATAAAGTGTGTTTGAATTTAAGAACAGAAGCAAACACCAAACTAGGGAGAGAAAAAAACACACCCTCTTTGCACATAAGCTTGGAATATGTTCCATTAATGATAAAAAGTTCTTGATATGTATACAAGGAGCGTGGAAAGTGGCTACAGTACCTCAGAAGCAGTATTAGCCAATGCAAATGCAGTCTCAATTCGAACTCTCCAGAAGGCCTTGTCAGAACAAAACAGCATTGAACTTTTCACATTCCATTCAAAACATGAATCAAAATCAAGCATGAGAGAGAGTAAAACCTTGGTGTCGTTGAGGAAATTATTCATAGCATTTGTAACAGAAAAGGAAAGTTGTGGTAAAGTTTTTAATGCTGCAATTGCTTGCGCCTGTGCAACAACATCTTCATCCCTCTCTAATTGATTGATCTGATTTACATTACCAACTTTTACAAGGTTATTTACCAATTGATATACAAAGCAGCTGCTACAAGAGAATTTTATGGAGCAACAAGAAAAGCAACAGAATCAAGTAGAAATGTTCAAAAAAATTAATACAAGCACAAAAGTAACTCATATAAATGACTTCATGCTTAGGGCAATCATCTTGTATCCTACAAAAATAAATTTTACATTTTACTATTTACAGATAAAATGGGTATATATAGTTCCTCACATGTGCATAAGCATCAATCATGTGATAAACTATCAAGACTTCTCACCACATCTATTACTCAACTGAAAAAGGATCCAATCTATATTTATGAATGTTGTTGAGTGTGGCTATATGATTGACAAGTGACATTATGATGTGAGAGTTTAGATTTGTGGTTGCTTCCTTTATATGACACATGAAAGTTTGAATTTGTGATGGATCGATAGCATACTGGTTATTTATGAGACTTTTAAGAACAATTTTATTGTATGCTCTTGTAATAAACATTATAGTATGTGTTTTATAAGATAATCTTTTCAAGATGGGATAATGTCTTAATTTTGATATGCAAATTTCAAATGTCATATGAGAATGAGTTGACTTATTGTATGAAGATTTCACGTACAATGTCTAAATTCTAAAAATGTTCTTCAAATATTCAAATAATATTAAAAAAAAATAACATTCAAAAGTAATTAAAAAAATAACATTATTACAGTATTAACACATTTTTTCAGGGTAAATTTTAAAATATTACAAGAAAATTACTTAAATGTTTTAAGTAATATTAATATTAGATATAATTGTATGTAACCACAATGATTTGGAAACCAAAAGGATACTCCTTTTTAAGGATGCTTTATGAGAACACTAGGTTCTTAAACCAGTTACTTCGATGATATCTAGTAGAATTCTATTTTCTTTTAAATTCTTATATACCATTGGACTTCATAATACCTTATGAAAGATATTTTTTTCTGAAAACACAAATAATTTATAAAAAATAGACTTCAATATCTAAGCAAATTTCGTATTAGACAGTTAGGAATGTTCTTAATTTGATAATATTTTAGAGAGAACTGATTGTAATTGATAGTTTTAGGATTATAACTCCTGGTTTCATAAATTAGTTGTATGTGTTTTGCATAACAGAATTCAATATAAACTACTCACATTAATTAGTATTAATTTAATGCATGATAATAGCCTAACATTATTTCTCTACAACATTTTGATTTTATATACTGAACTTTTTTTTCCTATTAAACTATATCTGCATGAACCAGGGCGTGAGCCATTGCATATCCTGACATTGCATATCCTGTTAGCATTGTGAGCCAATTCATGTCTTCCCCACGAACCACCCATTGGGCAACCTTGGAACAAATTTTGTGTCATCTTAAAGGAGCTCCAAGGCGTGGTATATGGTATAGAAATCATGGTCATGCTCATATTGAATGCTTCTCAAATGCAGATTGGGCAGGTTCTAAAATTGATAGAACATCTACTATGGGTTATTGTGTTTTTGTTGAGGGAAACTTGGTGTCATGGAAAAGTAAGAAGCAAAATGTAGTCTCTCGTTCCAGTGCTAAATCAGAATATAGAGGCATGGCACAATCCACGTGTGAACTTATATGGATACAGCAGTTGCTTAATGAGATTGGTCTTGGTAGTTCACTACCTATGAAGTTATGGTGCGACAATCAAGCTGCTCTTCACATTGCATCAAATCCAGTTTTTCATGAAAGGACTAAGCATATTGAAATTGATTGTCACTTCATCCGTGAGAAAATTCAGCAAAATTTGATCTCTACCAGTCATGTCAAAACTACGGGGCAATTGGGTGATATCGAGCGGTCCTAGGATTGAATATATTTGTAACAAGCTGGGCATGATTAACATATATGCTCCAGCTTGAGGGGGAGTGTTGTAAATATAGTAAATCAATTACAGGATTGATTATTGTTCTAAATAGAGTAAGTCGACTATAGGGCTGTCAGTTATAGGGCTGATTGCAGGGCTGATTTATATGCATTCAATTATAGCTTGATTCTAGGGATTTAGATTAATCCTAGACCTGTATATATACATATTGTACTCATGCATTAAGAATAAGAGAAATATCATTTTCATACTCTAATAATTCTACAATAGCAAAATGAAATTCATTTGCTTAAATCTATCAACTCACATTGACCACCATCAATTACCTATACTTATAATATGCAAATACATGCGAGATTTCTACTAAAAGAGCCAGAACATCTTACCCACATCTGTATAGGCTGATTAAAATGAATTTCAGCAAGATATTCCATTTCTGGGTCTGCCCTAATCCATGACAACGGGGATTCCAAACTGAAAGGAGAAGAAATGAACACAGTTAAAAATATATGAACTACGTCCATCAAGAAGAATGTCCATCAAGTAATAATATACCTGGAGCGCATATCTGAAGCAGGTACATCACCATTTTCATCAAAGCCATCAGGTTTTGAACTCTTTTTAGGCTTTTGGAAACGTCTGGCTGCAAGCTTTGAATGGCACTGTATTTCCAATAGCTGCCACATTTCTCCAGCCAAAGGTAGAACCGGATGGTCATACATGCCATCAAGTTCATAAACTCTGATACTCATCATCCCTGGCCATCCAATATCACCCTCCCGGTTTTCAGAATCAAGGTTAAGGAAAGATGCATTTGCATCAGGTGCAGCTGTAAACTCTCGAAGCACCGCCAATTCAACCATATTTTTCCTTTTGTTATAAGAGAACCCCATCCTTTAAAAACAAATCCAAAAAAAGAGGCACATTTAAGTAAAAAAAAAAAATAAAACACCTTACATGCAGATAGGTATTTGGAATTGCACTATTCGCAAGACAAACCATACAATTCAAGACAGTTTGCACTTAGTGTATTGTACAATTGAATCAAATCACCAAATCAGACATTGATAAGGCAATGCAGGCAGGAAATGAAAGTTAATTGATCACAATAACGGGAAGAGATAACCAGGAAAAAAATCATGAGTTTCTGAATGGCGGCTCCAAGTCATCAGAAGAAATAGAGTAGAGTTAAAGTATAGAGAGGAAGCAGATTGCATGAAAGAAACATGAACCCAACCCACTGCTTGAGAGAACTTGATATCATTCAGTGAAAAAAGAAGATGAATGTTGTGCGGGAGACAAAAAGAGGTCGTTAACAGTGGGGGGTAAACAGAACAGATGCTAACAATATTTTTGTATTATAACTGAAAGGCTTAATATTTCAACAACTTAGAAATTAGCTTTTGGATGCATTATGCACTAAAGTATCAATGAACAATGTCTTAAGTTGTTAAGTATTTGCTGAATTTTATCAACCAAGTGATTATAGAGGAAGTGATGCATGTTTTGATCATGTTTTCTTCATTTTACAAGTGTAACATGTCATCTATCATTTCTAATGTATTTTTCAATTGTCTCTCAATCTTTCAATTCACGATGTGAAACAAATTATGATTCTATAAATGAGCTTTCCAATTCATGAGTTGAATCTTGGTTTGCCAATAGACAAGCAATATGTAGATCACAAACCATATACCTTAGCACTGGACATCCACAAGAGCAGACCCATCGCAGGAAAAATTCTTTCACAAATGGGCGCTCAAGATTTCCAACCTTAGTAGCGAAGTGCCGGAACTGCATCTCACAATAAATGAAATTAAAATAGAATGAACAATATGGTAGCAAAAATATGCAAAATTCACAAGAGTAACATATAAAATGTAAATACACTATGCAGCAAAAATTAATAGATTATTTACCTTAGGAAAAAAAAAGTTTCAAAATATGTAGTTAGGCAAATTGTGAACCTACACTATAATCCTTCCTTTCTTCTCTTCACTAATTTGTTAGCTTTACAGTTAAAAGAAGTGTTACTTGTAATAAGAAGAGGAGCAACGTACACATCCTGAAACTAAAATCAAATACATCTTTCTAGTAAACAAGCACAATTATTCTATAATTCAATCAAATACTTTTGAGGCAAAGTATATGTGTGTATACCATCTAAAAAATGACCTTTTCAGTTGGACTTCAGCATTAGGTGAACTAATAACCAAGGATAATGTGATAAAATGACTGTAGCAGTTGAGAAATGTTGTTTTTGTTGATACAATTCAAGACAGTGAATCACTCGCTTCTGCAATGTACAGTTGCTAGTAAAGAGTGTTGTTTGGTTTCTTACTCTCTGTCAATTGGATTATACTCAGGCTGACTCAAAATTCTGTCGTGCTGGCAAGGAATGTTCGATAAGCAAAGAGATGTGCCACACAAAAAACTATTATGCTGTATTGTATATGAACTATCTGGTTTGAGGCAGATGAAAGTCTTTCTAAAAGGTTTAAATCTCCATATCCAAAGGTTTGAAAAACAATTTTCACATCATTAATGGATTGGATTCTTCAATACATTGATTCTTATCCTATTGAAATTTTACAGAAAGCCTGAATTTTTAAAGCTAAATTCCTTTGCTATCTGGAGGCATCTATTGTTTACTCCAGTATACTTCAGCTTTCTAACCTATCATTATTTAAAGAAAAAGGTTGAACATATGCGTTGCGCACTACTGTAGTAGTAATTACTAAAATATAGAGTAAATCCTCAAAATGGAAAATTTGGAATAGAATAACTATGGCAAAACATAATCACCTCCTTTGTACTGAGTGATCTGACAGGGATTGTATCTCGAGCCCGGGAAATAACCTTTTGCAAAATCTGCATTTCAAAATAAACAAAAATATGGATAATGGAATCAGTAAAAAAAAAAAATTCACACTCCATAAATAACCAATGCCATACATTTTTCAAGAAATCTCTACAAAAATTGATATCAATGAAAACACAAAGCATCACTTTTGAGTTCAAGTCATCCATCTATAAACAATAAAAGTTGGGTGATATGCCACAAAACATTCATGCATCAACCTAAAGTGCAAGCAGCTAGATCTTTACCTTGCGGAAAAACTCTGGACCCATTTGCTTTTCCAGCATTTGCAATATTGCCACCTATTGAAAATCAACCAGTCAGCCTTAAGGAATGCATATGAAAGTTCCTTATTTAAACAAAATATGGAAACAAACTTACAGACTTCCAAGATCTTATTTTCCCATAAAGACCAATTTTATGGGTTCCATGCAATTCCTTGCAAGAAGCAGAGAAGCTCAAAGCTGTCGCACCACTATCATCTACCTTGCAAACAGCACCATTAGCCTGCACATCCAGAATATAATGTTCACTTGCATCTTTAAAAATGAAAAATAAACATCGACAATCAACATTTTGCAGTTTATATCATTAGGAGAAGACAGGTTGTAATTAAGATGAAAGAAGAATTTTGAATAAACGGAAAACAAAACAAGTTCTAAAGCATGAGAGAAGTGAAGAACATGCCTATCAAAAGAGACAAATCTTCCAACAGTCTCATTCTAGATCAAATATCATGAGGGGATGAGAAAATTCTTCTACCTTAGTTATGCGGTTATTTTTTATATTTATGGAATATGGAAGGCCTCGGTTATGTGGGTAATTTTGATATTTATGGAATATGGAAGGCTAAGATAGGATTTTTAGTTAATAAAGAGCTGAAAAATGAAAACACCAAAAGGGAGATACAACATTAAAAGTATTAGGATTTCTAAATAGTAAAATACTAATTCAATTAAAAGACTTAAGCTAACTAGGAAATATTAAAGCATCAAACCATGAGATATGGAAAAGCCTCTCTAGACCATTACACATATTGTGCTTAAAGAATTTGTTGTTTTGATAAATGATAATACCCAGACTCAAAGAATCCATGCTCACTAATTACACATCATACCACCATATAAGAATTGCCTAAGTCCATGCAAACAATACATGTATGAGCTTCATAAGGAAGAAATCAAAAGCTTGCATGCGTCCATGCAAGCCAAGCCAATAGCAAGAATTCAAAGTCAAGTACACCAATGAGATACACCTCAACATAAAAAAGAAAAACATTATAAACAATGATGGTAAATCAACATATAAGACATCTCTCCATGGCAATGACCACTATTGGATACGCAATTAGCCTATCCACCAAATTCAAAACTTCAAATGTTCTAACCTTGTATCTGCGATAGCGAGCTTCATTATTTCCTAAAAACTTCTTTATAAATAACTCTGTCAAAAAGCCAGCAAGCCCATCCAGAAGCCATTCTGACAATAAGCACCAAACAAGTGAGTCTCAATAAAATAATTGGCATTTTTCAAAATTCATACAAATTGTTTAAATTTTAGTCAAGTACAGGTGCCATGTTTTACCAGACTTACCATCATTAGGTTCCTCGGGAGTGACATATACCCCAAACCATTGTTTTGCGAGTGCAAAAGCTAGTTTAATGCTAGTGTCTATAGCCTATCACAAAAACAATGGTGAAGTTTGAGAATGCAACACGTCTACAACGAAATTAGCATGCAAGACAGCCATTGACAAGAGACAACAAATAATGCTCCCAATTTACATTTTATGCATTAAACTTTGCATAGAAGTGAAGTTTTAAATAATTAATTTCTTACCTGAGCATTAAAAACTTATTAAAAAAGAGGGGGAGGGGGGATGACGAAGCTTATGCGTTAAAGTTCAAGTTAACAGTTTCCTATTCTAAATTCTCTTTCACCTTCATGCCAATATTGCAATATTTTCTTCAATATCTGAATAACATCATTCACATTAAATTCACAATCTCATGTAGTGTTCCCAATTTATGTAAACAAAATTGGGAGAAAACTGTAACATTCTTTATAGATATTAACAGATTTATTTTACAAAGATGTATCAAGTCATTAACATATAACACATTATTCCTTATAGAACATTTTTACAACCTCTAATCAAACACCTTGCTGAAAAATCAGCAAAACATGGAGCAACTCACGTAGGTTTTCTTTTAGGTGAAAGGTTTTTTAACATAGAAGAGGTTATTATCATGTTTGTATGCAAGAGTGAGTTAGTGAAGTGTTCAATCAGGAAAAAATCCTCCACGATATCAAAATATTCTCAAAATGAAAGTCTGGGCAACATTTCAGCCCCACTACTGCTTATTCAAAAGCCCTTTACTAGACTCCATTAAAAGGTAAAACAAAGCATTCTATCAACTTTTTTGCATGGTAATAAAAATGATAAAGACAATAGAAATAGAAAACCCAGTTATCAACAGGTCCTCTAAGAAATGAATGAGAGCAAGAAACCTGTAGATGAATGAATTTCCATGGGCTCTAACAAGAATGATAGCAAGTCTAACCTAGACATCCAATCACTGGTTTAAGTTTCATACTAGTTGCAATGACCTTATGCTATAAAGTGTCAGTTGTTGAGTGTCACCTTCTAAGTCAAATTAGCGACCACATATAGATTCTTAAATAGGGATAAAATGTTGCAATCTCAAGCCTAAATAAGACCGATCCGTCTCCCCAGTGGTTAGGAGGGGTGATTTAAATATCAATAACATATATTACCACTACAAAGATGAGCCATTGTCATTCATGCACATTGCATGCAGATAAGGAAGCAAAATATGATAGTAAATCATACCAATACTAGCAAATACAAATACTAATACTAATACTATGGCTGACATTATATAGAAAAAAAAAAGATGTCAATAGATTTCCTAGTGAGAAAGAAATATTCTTTAAAGGCACCAGCTTCCCTTTTAGATTTGAGAGCATATTCCTTAGCACATACAATTTCATTTAAAAGAAGGTAAACCCATAAACATCTAATAAGGGTTCCTAAGAATCTTCCAGACAGTAAAAGTTCGAAAAAAAGGAGAAAAGAAAGGTAAAGTCGAAAGATTCTTTCATATATCAACAAAATGTTGACATCAACCAGACCTTGCATGATTGCTCAATCCAACTAACACCCAAGGTATGAAAGGAGAAAGTTTCTATAGTGACATTATCAGCATTCAAGTGGGAAATCACTCAAGATGCAGGGATAACAAGACTCTTCAAATGTTAGAAAGGAAAAATCAACCCTTCAAAGGTCTGGACCTTGTAACATTGTTATAAAAAGATCACTCAAATACCAAGGTCCTTTCAACTACTAGACATCTTTCATCCTAGCTTCAAAATACTTTGAGAGATAAGAAATCACTCTTCCAGGTAAGAGTAGGAAGCAATCTAAGCTCTTGTGAACTACTCCAGGAGCCTACCAGAGGGGTATTAGAGTCGGAGCGCATATGTCTTCTCGGGAAGGATGTATTCAAAAAGGGACCTTGATGATGAAGGAGGCTTACCCTCACTACCAACCCATCTTCTTCTTGATCTTAGTCTTGTTGTCTGGCCAACAGAGAATGAAAAGGGAGAAACTTTCAAACCTATAACTTCAAGGCACGAGCCTAACAAGTTGACCATTACTCTACCCCACTTCTTCTCTTTCTAATAGACAAAATAACTTTCTTCTCTTTCTACGCACAATTGAGCAAAAGAACAAAGATCTGAAAGCTCTCTTTATCGGTCAAATAGGATCGTAGGTGTACGGTGATCAACTTCACGAGACCACTTATGGATCTATTCAAGGCCGACGCTCTATTGGGTGCAACTTTCTAGATATTGACTTCTGACTAATTAAATAGACTCTTGTCTATTCTTTCTTCTCTTAAGAGATTTTATTGATAGATAGGCTAGTGTAATGTAAGCTCTCACACAAGACAGAGCAGCCTTCCTTGTGCTTGGTGTGCTCTTCCTTAAAAAACACCCAAAATAAGGCTTTTTTGCATGTTAATGCCTCCCTCTAGTGCCCATTGATCAAAGTCCCAAGCTTGGGAAACCTTCCCACATTATTGTCTCTCTCTTTCTTTTCAGCTGGAAAGATGCAATGCTTCAAAGATGTCTCACATGAGACCCCTTTATCAACCTAATTAGCTTGCACCTAGAATTCAGACTAGCCCACAATCTCAAAGCCTCCTATCAGAGTCAACCCATGTCACAAACCAATCCCTTTCATCAAGGGAAAGACCTTCATCAATTTAGCACTATCAAACTACAGCCTCTACTCAGAGGTCTACAGGCGAATTCATAGTTTTGGCAACAAGAAATCCAGTAAACCATGCTTCTACCTCGGCAATTATTGTCCTTGTCAGATATAGGCTATGAGGTCAATGAAAGGCAATAGATATATCTTGTTCATCAACCAATTCTGAAACCAAAGAAGGATAGGTTCCTATAGGTAGTTGGAGGCGTCTTCTTTGAACTAAGAGCTTGGTGGATGAAACGAGGCAAGAGGGCCAATCTAGTTTCCTACCTTTATTTATGCTAACCGGAACTCCGTGGTTTCTCACTATATTGACTAGCCCGACTAGCTTAAGAATGGGAAGGCTTTGAAAGACCATTAGTTGGTTTATGGCATCAGGCTAGCTTATGAAGAAGTCAAATCAGAGATGTCCATGATCAAATCTTCTCATAGCAATCCAACCTTCCTTCGCCCAAGAAGGGTGACGGTTGTTGCCTGCCATGTGGAGCTTTGAGTCCATTCCTATCTAGCTTTGAGCCCAAAAGGAAGGTGTAGGTAGCATAGTGAGATGCTTCATGCAATTGCATAAAAGACTACCTAAGCTCAAGCAGTGGATACTACATACAAGTGAAGAAGATCGAGCTCAAGCTACAACACTTGTTAGGAATTGTCCAATTCAATGAATTCCAAGGTCAAAGGGAGAGTCACGAAGTGCTATTCTTCGATTAGGTATGATTCAACTTTAACCTTCCCAAAGGGATCAATGGTATACCAAACAAACAGAAATTGCTCAAGTTTAGTTTTGTTAGGGTCGATAAAACCTAAAGGCAAGATGAAAAGATAAGACCTTGAAGTGTCCATAATCTTGAAGCATTATGGGATGCTTATGATTTTATAAAGAGGCTTGTTCTAGCGCACTATGATTTTTCAGCCTTCATTAGTTGCGTCGATTAGTCGATTCAATCCATGGCATTCTTCTTTTATACAATAGTATACCTACTTGAGATACGCTAACACGAAGGTTGCATAGCCTAGTGAGATTAACAAACTCCTTTGGATCTTTTTTCTCTTGGTTTTGAACAACTAACTAGTAGCACTCTTGTAAAACTTCTTTAGTTCGCAAGTTAAGTCCCAATACCTTTTCTTTTTTTCTAATAAACGTCCCATTATCATTTTTAAAGGACTAGAAATACAAAAAAGTCTAACAAGCCATAGACACTAAAAAGTACAATATCATGTTAAAAAAAATGCATAAATAGTTCAACATTAGCATGATAGGATAAAGATCAAAATGAATTATGCCCAGGCAAGTAAGAATTAGTTTACATGGTTGTAAATAACTCGTTGGCCTTAACATTATTATCAGCATGATACATGTTTTATGTTTCAAATAGGCTCCCATATTTAAACAGGAAAATAACACTTCTGACAATATATTTAAACATAAATTACACAAAAAGTACTCATGGGACTCTATTTGCATGGGATATCCAAAGTGTGCAAGATCTAGAAATTTAGTAAGTGAACACACCTGATCAATAACCGTCTCATCATATAAAACTTGAGAGCTAAAGACACCCATTGAAGCTCCCGGATTTGTTGAGGATACAATCATCTCGGGAGCTAAAAAAACTTGTGTGTATGACCCAAATGGAAATTTTGCATCAAGGTATTCTTCATAATAGCTGTTGAAAGTATATTGCAAGTCAGTAAACAATGCAAGCTAATGTTCAGAATATCTATTTCAACTGTCAAAACCATTTGAAAACAAGAGTTAGATGGCCAAGATTACAAACTTGAACGCATTATGAAAAATTTTGATGGTATTCCGGAGCTTTGACAAATTAGATGGCAAGCACATGTGTGATATGAGAGCAACATGCGGATCAGAAGTATTTCAAATGGTGCAACCACCAAAGATATCCATTGAGCAGTCACAGGAACATCTAATCTGTAGACAAATGTTTTGTGAGGAGGATCATCCTTGCTCAGAACCTACAATATGTTAATAATGAAACATGGAAAGTTAAAATCAATAAAAACTAAAAGCCGAATACATAGTCGACAACCACATCTTTGCTCACAACATCCACAAGCATGATACTCATTCTATTATTAGGCACTCCCAATGCAGCACTCCCACACTCACACACTACCCATGGATCTCACTTTTATGTGAGTGAGGGAGCACTAAACCAAGAGTACAAAATACTATAAATTCAAAAAGCATTTAACTACATCAAAATTGTTAATAATATGTATATGGATAAAGTGGCAATAATCATCAATGTACATCCCAAACTCCAAAAAGAGTGATTCAGAGTCAAATCTCATACAACCAAATTAAGTCTTCAACTAAGATTATGACAAAAAAACTCGTGATCTAGGATTGTTAGCAACTTATATCAAACAATTTTACTCACAGCCAAAAGAAAGAAAAGTTGCAAAAGTCTACACAAGTGCGCTAAAGGCCAAATAAAATTTGGAGCTAAACTTTTTAGGTAAGTGTAAGATGAGGTTTAGTTGTTATATAACATTCTTTCCAAACAAATTTACAATAATTCAAAGGAATCCAAATTGAAGAGAATCAATATGCTTAGTCATCATGGTTGAGTAAATTAATAACTTTCTTGATGCTTTGCTACCCATCTCGGAAATCATATTTTTTTCCATTGCTTTCATACTATCCACATGTAAGCAAGCATCTAGAAGAACATCTTACCATGCATCTCAAACTGAAAATTATCACATTCTTAACCATACAATTAACAATTCCTAACTTTTTTCTCATCTAAAGTAGTTAATAACCTTTCCTCTTCAATGAAAATTATTGCATTTTTCCCACTCATCCAAATAGGCCACCTAGAATAAAATTTTGACCCTAGTAACATTAAGATTATAGTCCGAGATGTCATTTCAACTTTCATTCCACGTGAGTTCATATCTTTTAAAGCATTTATCTCAACAAACTTCACTTTCAACAATCATTCCCACTTTCATTCTACATGACTTCATATTTCCCACTTTCATTCTACAAGACTTCATATCTTTTAAGACTACGGAATTGATCTCCACCAACTTCACTTTCATAGATCCCTACTTTCATGTCATATGACTTCTTGTCTTTGAAGACAAATGCATATATCAAATTCTCGATATACTCAACCAAAAAACATTCTTAGTAGTACTGAAATACACTAGGTAATTTGTTAAAGTCAACAGGTAGAAAAATGTCGACAAGGCACCATTCCATCATGTTGCTTTTTTTCTAAAAGAACAAAATAGGTGAAACAAATAATACTCTAGTACTCCGATTCATATGCTGAATTTATGAGAACTACCTCCACAATTTATTTCACATATCCAATTTGCTCTCTCAATGACCTGGTTGCATTCAATAAACATGTGTATCTTGAACACGAACTACACCATTAATTTTTCTTTTCAAAGACATTGACACATTCATCAATTATACACTTTATTCGGTCCAAGTATTTAAACTATTGGAACTCCAAGTTAGTGTCATATTTAGCTTGCAGCTTGCAATTCCCCCAATCTTCTGCTCTCAAGAGTTAAAGGTCCTAGCTTGTGAGAGGACATAGAAAACATTCCAAAAAAAGATCAAGCAACCTGACTCCATTAGACAAATAACAATTTGCAATGTCTATACTAACAAGTCCTAGAAAAATGTGTGCATTGCACCCACATATCATATATACATCAGTACATGTGTGTGTGAGCACCCACTAGTTCATTATGATAAATATTTTGAAGAAAAAAAGAACAAAGCGATTGCATAACCTAAATGTTAACTACTACACATCAAACCTTTCTTTTTTACAATGATAATGCCTATTGGGTGAATATGGGCCAAATTGGTGAAATGCACTTTATCACAAGCTACTTTCTCTAGTAGCAAGTTAGCTTGCACTTTGTTATCGGGTTGTAACCAACAAGCCATGATCACCGTGCAATAACACCTATCAAAGGACCTGTAAATGTTAGGCGATAGGCAATAACTCCTTCACTTCTTCTTTCATCTTTTTCTTTTCAGGTAAATCAATGTCAAATAAAAAAGGTAAAAGGCAAAAGAAAAAAGTCACAAGTCACAAGTCCTTTTGAGATTTTACTATAGTTCAAGAAGGGGGAGAGGCAATCTTCAATTTGCAAAAATTACCTTCCATTTGGCTATTAACTGAGTTTTCGGGATATATTGTTAAGCCATAACAATCAATTTTTTTTGTCCTTACCAAGGCATTACCACCCAACCTCTCAAGTTAAATCTAAACTAAACAAAGCCTCAACCCCAAGGATGCATGCAGTGAGTGTGAATTGAACCTATCCCTGCAAATGATGCACCGACATGAAATCAAACCGGTTTGTAACATGGATGGTATCCCATGAATTGGAAGACTAACAACTAATGCAATTCCCAAAGGCAGTGAAACTAGAAACAAGATTTTGCTAGAGTTATGCCAACTAATCATTGGTTAGCAATGTAATCATTGGTTGGGTTCTTTATCTCCAAGTGCCAAAGTACAGATTTAAAAGCCGATAGATTAGAAGTTCAAACACTCTAACTAAGCACCTTTACAACTAATGCAATTCCCAAAGGCAGTGAAACTAGAAACAAGATTTTGCTAGAGTTATGACAAGTAATCATTGGTTAGCAATGTAATCATTGGTTGGGTTCTTTATCTCCAAGTGCCAAAGTAGAGATTTAAAAACTGATAGATTAGGAGTTCAAACACTCTAACTAAGCACCTTTAATTGGGTGCCCTAAGTAAATGTCAAAAAAAAAACCTTAAGGAATGCCCTTCAACCAATATCATTTAACATGACAATTGAGCTCATAGATTATTTTTTAGCTCATGTCCCTCCACACCTTCATGTTTATTTGTGATGCAATCAAGAATCTTATCCGCAATTGCTTGATGCAATCAAGAATCTTATATGCAATTGCTTTGCCATTTCAAATTAAGGATTTTTCAATGAAGCACTGTTGTGCCATAAAACTACGTCTCAATAATGTTTGGTCACCGAATAGCAACATTCTTTTAATACAGGATGTTGATTGCAATTTATTAGAAGTATCAAAGAGTTTGTAAGAATTTAAAATTCTACATCTTTTTGGCTAAAAGTCAGCTGAGTCAATTATGAATATGAATACAGTTCAGTAAAAGCACTCAGAAAGTATAGGGTTTGAGACAATATAAGTAGTCCAAATACAGGGATATTATTTATCTCACCTGATATAATAAGCTTCCAGTACTAACAGCAACAAGATTATGGGCAACTGTAAACTCCAGATCATAACTGCAAAAGTAGCCAACTAAATTAGTAGATGGACCTATAAATTGCTAAATTTATAGAACTTTAGAAAAGAATGTCAGGAATTAAGTAGGTTATACCAGCAACGCTGAAATCCTTCATCCATACAAGGGAACCAGCAACGTGCACGCCTTATTTGGTTATCAGTATGTACCACTTCATTGTCAAAATGAATGCCCGTCTCTGCTTTCTCTACCCAATAATTAATGCGCACCAATTTTACATTCTGCATCCAACATGAACCTACATGAGAAGCCACAAAGGTGTAAACCACATTATGACAGCTCATGCTGAAATATTATCATATAACATAGAGCTTTGAGCCTTCAACAATATCCAATCAAATTTAGTTACGCTCGTAGATAAGCTAAATATCAGGACACACGTAACCATTTTGTCTATACTATTATATTTCATAATGTGAGATCTAGTTAAGGAATAAATTAAAGTCCAAAAAAAAAAAAACTTACGTTATTTGCATTTACAAGATATTTTAAAAGTTTGAAAGTCTAACCTATTTTCTTAATTTTCATAAATGATTAACTGCCCATTACAGGACATGTTCATTTATGTATTCCTATTTCTTTGACATTTGACAGAAAAGAAGCTTACAATGAAAACACTTATAATGTAGATTGGAGAACCAATGAGTATAATTTTAAAAAAAAATTGAAGAAAAAGAATTAAAGCATTTTTATAGCCAAAGTAGAAGATAATGAATTCTATTATGCGCTAATGCTCTATTTACTTAAAGGAAAAATCCTTAATCCTCCTTTTGAAGAATTTTTATATTATATATATATTATGGGTATAGAGATTTTCAACTTATGCTCCTTCATAGCTTTGTATTCCTAAGAATTCAAACTGATGCATACATGTGAAACTTATGCAAAAGGCTTGATATTTAGCTTCATTTAAATTATTTAACAATCAATCAAAAGTAGTCACATGCCATCATTCTATCTTTTTTATAAAAAAGACATCTCATTAAGTAACTGGCAAAATGTTCTTAAAGTAAGAGCAAACATCAACATCGGGAAGAAACAAACAAAAGGAAGCTAGAATAAAAGAACTATCCACTCTCTCTACATATTTGCTAAGGAATCATCATCAACACTAAAACACCTGCGAGCATAAGAACATTTGTTCTCTAATCACCAACCAGCCATAATAATTCATAGCAAAGAAGTTCCGAAGTTCCCCACATTTTAATTCCATTTTTTTCTGCACAAAATTTGACATTAAAATTCAATTCCAACAACATTACTCTTCTTGTGTAGTCATAGATAATAAATTTCTCAAATCAAAAAACACACACACATACAAAAGCACTCTGCCGCTCACATGCAACAGCATCTACTTATAATTAAGCTAAAATCCAATCTAAATTTCCTAAAAAAACCAGAAAAAAATCAAAATATTCAAACAAGACGCATTTGATTTGAATAGATTAACCACAGGAACCTGCTTAGGTTCACCAGAAAATGGCACTCCATTCTCCAAATTCACAATCTCTTGCACTTCATTTGGAACCCTAAAAGCTTTACAACAATTAATTAGCAAATTCGGAACACGTTCTCTCTCCAGAGCCGATAAATACACAGCGCCAGCAGCGTCAGCAGCCGAGCTAGGGCTCGTAACTGAGCTCCATCTCTTTTCACCATCCACATTTTGTTGCTGATGTGGATAATATTCATACTCAGTAGCTTCACCATCAACAAATACACTCTCTATTCCTAAATTCTCCGCATGTAACCCTACAATTCCTATATCCGGCACCGCAATTTCCAACTCAGTGTAACTACACAAAAAAAAAATATTTGTAGGAAATCATTAGCTCATTTAAAAAAAAAGTTAATCTAGTATAAATCCCTAAAATTGAAATTTTCTATAAATTTTAAATAATCAGGAACTGAAAATGAATAAAAAATACCAAAACAGAATCATTTATTAATAAAACAAAAAGGAAAAAGGAAACAGACCCGTAGATTTGGTGCTTGTCGATGTCGATAGAGAGGCAGAGTTTCTGGTGACGAACTACGGCACCGGAGTTCTCAGGCTTGGCATCTTCGTTTTTCGGCTTACGAGGCTTAGCCATGGCTTACGTGAGCTAGCCCGCTGGATTTCTAAGATAGAGAGGAGTTGGCTTGGCTTTATTTATACAGGAGGAGGTATGTGGGTAGTTCTCTGGTATTGCAGTCAGCGTTGGAGACGATATGCCCTATGTTTGATTTTTAGATCTGGATCGTACATGTGAGGAAAGGATTATCTAACGGTGCATGTAGTTTTTTCGTAGCATTTGCTATGTTAATAAGTTTTTTAAAATAAATAATTATTTTAAAATATTTTAAAATAATATTTAATATTTTAAAATAATTTAAAATTTCAAAATTAAATTAAATTAAATTTTTATAAAATAATATTTCGCTACGTTTCCAAAAACTAACTTTATTGATTAAGGTCGTGGCGTGAGACTAGCAAGGGGTACTAGCATTCTGATATACCTTTACTTTTTCTTTTTTTTTATTCATTGTATTGATTTTTTACTTTATGGTTTGTACCTGTGCTGGTGAAAATCTATCAATTAAATATTTTTATTAGGTTCGTTATTAACTAGTTATTTAATTTATACTGGATAAATGTTTTTTGAAAAAAAAAATATATAAGCTTTTTAAATTTAGTTCTTTTAATTTTAATTATAAATCATAAGGTCTATAGATGTATTTAATTAAATACATCAATAATCATCTATATTAATAAATACAAAAAAAAATATTAAAATGTTTATTCAACTTGCATCACTATAGGTCCAATAATTTTTTTATAATGAAAAAAATTAATGTGTAAGTGTTATTAGAATGTTTTTTGACATCAAATAAAAAATATAACTGTAAATATTGATGCTTATATATAATAAAATATAGTGAAAATTATATGCATTAAAAAAAACATGTAAGATCTCAAACTAATTTTTAACATAGCGGGAGAATAAAATAATTTTGCAATTACTATAGTAAAACATTATTTTTTTAGTCTTTGTATAATAATTTTTCAAAACAAAAATGTAAAGAAAAAAATAAATTATAAAAGAATAAAGATAAAAACAAAAAAAATGTATAAATATGCTAAGTGTAGAGTGATAAATATTCAAAGTGGAAAAAATATAAAATAATTTTTTTCCGACAAAAAAATGCAAAGAAAGAAAAGGAAAAATTACAAAACAATAAAGATAAAAAATAATAATAATAAATTAGACCAAGTGTAAAATAATAAAAATATCAAGTATAAAGAAAAAAAAATAAATAAACTTTTTTTATAAAATAATCAAAATTTATAATTTTGCCGCTATTACAATAAAAACAATTGACAAAATTTTATAATTATACTATATCTACGTGAAAATATCATTTTTTTTTATTATATTTTCCTTACAATAGGTGTAGATTAGAGGTGAGAAAGAAATATGAGAAAACAATTAAATAAAAAAATTGAAAAAATCGAATAAAAAAATTAAATTAATCAATTTAAAATAAAAAAATCTAGTTCAGTTTCAATTATAAAAAATCTAATCGTGCCAATTTAAACAAATTAAATCGAGTTAAAAAAAAATAAATATAAATATTAAACTTTCTTCTCACCTTAAAGGAAACTCGAATCTCCATTAATCTTTCTCTCAGTCACTTTGTCTCTTGTATTTTCAAAACTCAAATAAGAAGTTAACTATTAGGAGTATAGTTCAACTAGTTAAATTCTAAATTTGCTCTCTAAAGATCACCAATTTAAGTTCAACAAACCTCAGAGCCATTGGAGGCTTATATGGTCGTTAACTTCAGAGTTTATGGAATTAATCAAGGTACATGGTCGTTAACTTCAGAGTTCATGGAATTAATCAAGGTATACGCAAGTTAGCTCAGACATCCACGTTAATTAAAAAAAAATCAAATAAAGTTATAACCCGCCTAACAGCAGCAACCGCTCCACACAAGCTCGAACGTTTGTCTCTCATTCTAAGCCTTCATTGCTGGCTGTTGAATCCCCTAATTCTTCCATTGTCCCCAAGTAAGCATGCCTCTTTCTCAATTTCTTTTAAATTTAATTGGTCCCTCTTTTGGGAATTTTCCTGCAGGTAAATCCATAACCCATGTTGTTATATTCTCTTTGTCTCGCTCGGATAAAAAAAAAAGAATAATTAGTAAATAAAGATAATGTTTTGGTATTCAAGATAATTTGTTAATTATCTTGATTTTGTATGATCATAAACATATCGATTAGATTCAAGATACATCTATTATTGCATAAATTGCACCTAATATATGATTTGTGTGCTTGGTTAATTGGTCTCCTTTGTTTTTAATTTTATGTGGCTTTGCTTGTCTTATATGCATTTCTTTCTCTACGTTGTTCATTTTTTTTTTGTCCTAATTAATGTTGTTTTAACATAATTTATTTGATGAAAATTGAAAGGATGTGAAGAACCTAGAGATATAAAAGAGAAACATGAACAACAACAACAACGATAGTTTTAAAACCAAACCATATACACAAGCAATTTCATTTCTTTTTAGGTTAGTTTTCTTTGGCTATGTTTGTTTTTCGGAATTCACTTTCTGGATATCACTTTTCAAACTTTCCTGTGTTTGTTTGTCATTAGAAAAGTTGGTCAACGGAAAACACTTTCCAGTTAAAGGAAAATTTGACTTGGTTTCCAAGAAAGTGTTTTCCTGGAAAATTTGGGCGGAAAACACTTTCTGGAAGTTGTGAAAAATTTAGAAATGTCATATTATTTGCTGATTATATCAAATTTGGTCCTCAAACTTTTGATTGTTATATATATTTTGTTTTGAATATTTATTTTTCAATTTCATCTTTTAAAATTTAATTTTTATATTAACTTTGGTGCTTATTTTTATAATTGTTATTTGCTTTTCCCTTATCATTTTTTTATTGAAATTTTTTATGTATCAAATTTGGTCCTCATTCTTTTGATTGTTACTTATTTTATTTGAAATAATTTATGAAATGTTAATTATTATTATTTTAATTTCTTCATCTTTGATTTTTTTTTAGATTTGATCTCTATTATTTTAATTATTATTTATTTTATTTGAGATAATTTATGAAATTATATTGTTTTCAATTTCATTCTCATTCAAATTTTTAATTTGTAAGATTTGTTCCTCATTATTTTTATAAACTTGAGAAAAATAAAACATTAATAAGTTATTTTCCAGCTCATTTTCCATGACATAACCAAATACTAGAAAGTGTTTTCCAACTTATTTTCCATTACACTACTAAACATCCAAAAATAATTCACTTTCCCGGAATTTACTTTAAAAAAAAAACTACTTTCCAACAAACAAACGGGGCATTTATGTATTTCTGTTTTCTTGTAGTTCTTGTTAAACCAATGAGATTTATCATGTTACTAGCTATGTAACCTACGCTCCGCCGCGGGTTAAATATTTTTATTTTTTATAAAAAATTATTTGTGTAGATTTTTTCAATGTATTTTGATAGTTTAAAAAATATTACAAATCAAAAAATATATTTTCATGACAATCATAGTTATCATTGGAAGTAGGGCCCACCTTTAATGGGTCGTGCTTCAGCTGGACCCGCCACTGCTAAGGTCTACTGGTCACCTAGACCCACTATCATTGGATTTGGCAGCAGTGTCAGACCTAATAAACTAGGGCCTTGACAAAAGGATCCAATAGCTTGATATCTATCAAAGCCCAACACTGCTAGGCAGCAGGACCCAGCATCATTGGGTCATGCTTGGCAAAAGAACCCAACAATTGGGTATCCATCTAGGCCCAACGCTGCTATTTACATTTAAATTTCTCGATCAAGAGAATCGTGATATAGTGAAATGCACTAACAACATTTTCTTTCTATTATGTTAAAAATTAACTTGAGAACCTATGTGTCTTTATTTATACATATGATCCTTGCTTTATTTATTATATGTAAACATTGGTCTTTTTATTCACATATATATTTCTTACTCGATGTCAAAATTTGCATTAACTACATGTACTAATTCATTCTTTTATGTTAGAAAAAGTATATTTGACTTGCAGCAAGACGAGTTGAATAAATGTGTTAATATTTTTTTTACATTTATTGCAAAATATAGTTCTCAATTAATTTATTTAAACGCATGTATAAGCCTTTTGATTTATGATTATGATTTTTTTAGTCAAAAGACACATTTAAAAAGCTTGCATCTTCTTTTTTTTTAAGGAAAAAAATTTATCCGCCCCATGACAAATCTTGAATCAAATATCTAGTTTAGCATCCTAAAAGCTCTTTCTATTATATTATGCAACAATGATTCATGTTATTTGACTTGCAGCAAGATGAGTTGAATAAATGTGTTAATATTTTTTTTACATTTATTGCAAAATATAGTTCTCAATTTATTTCTTTAAATGCATGTATAAGCCTTTTGGTTTATGATTATGATTTTTTTAGTCAAAAGACACATTTAATTCCTTTTTTTTAGGTAAAAAATTTATCCATCCCATGACAAATCTTGAATCAAATATCTAGTTTAACATCCTAAAAGCTCTTTCTATTATATTATGCAACAATGATTCATGTTTATCTCTCTTCTTTCTCCTATACAAAAGTCATTTAAATGGCATTGTTCCATGTGATAAGGATCTAAAAATTAAGCATTTAGATAACCAACATTTATGAGATAATCAATAAAAATCTATTGAGCTCAATCTTTAATTGTAGATCAAGATACAAAACAATATGGATTGAACAATGAAATAATTATTTTGTCATTCTCAAACAAAATTATTAGACTTGCTATTAGGAGTATTATGGTTTGTTACTCAAGGTCTATTTGTAAGTATCATATTGATTGAGGGTATCTTAATTTTTTTCATATTTTTAAAAAATAACTAAATTACCCTTAAAACAAAAATGGTTTTTTTGGGTTTTTATTTTTTTTTTTAAATAATGAAATAACTAAATAATCTTTAAAAGCAAAATTTCTTTAACTGGCAACCATGTGCTTTTTTATATACTTTTATCTTGATTTTTTTTTTGTTATAATCAAGTTGTTCAAGGAAAAATTTGGTATTTTAATAAATATAAAATATTATTAAATAAAATATAGTTGGTGCGTGAGGCTTTGTTTGAAGGCCAAATGTTGCCTTCTACGGTGGTGTTTGAATCACCTTAACGACTCTTCTGTCATTGGGCAGAACGTGTGGCCAACAAACCTTTGATTTAGTGTCGACGGTCTTTTTTCGCCCCTTAGTTTCTCTCTCCTTCTTAATTTCCATACTTGACCCTCTATATTTTCAAGACAACACTTCAATTTGTTTTTTCTTCATATTTGGTCATTGATGTTTTGATTATTATTTGTTTTATTTGAAATAATTTATAAATTTTGAATTTTTTTCCAATTTCATCCCTATTTAATTTCTTCATATGTTAGATTTGGTTTCCATTATCTTGATGGCTATTTATTTTATTTAAGATAATTTTTTTAAAAAAAAAATTCACGATTTCACCCCGTTTAGCTTTTTTTTATCAGATTTGATCCTTTGTATTTTGATTGCTATTTTTTTTACTTTGAGATTTTTTTTAATTGATATATTTTTTTTTCAATTTCATCATTCAACATTAAATTAATTGATAATTGAGCTTCTTCATTAAGTCTGGGTCTAGTATTTCACAGGTTGCAATTTATGGAGATTAACACAAGTTTAGGACATTTGCCTAACTTTTCTTATTTTTTTCCCTTTTTTAAGCTCAAATTCTTTTAGTTTCATCCTTTAGTAATTATCCAATTCAAGATTGGGCTACTTTAATTTTTTTATTTGTTTTTATATAATTTATAATTGATTCTAAAAATAACTCTAGTTATCTTAGGTCTTTTTATTTGTAGTTCTTTGTTAAATTTAGATTTTTGAAAATATTTTTTTAATTAAATTAAATTAATTGATTAAAAATAATCATGAGATGTTCACTTCATGATTTTTTTTAGCTTGCTTCACGAGACATTGCTTTGACGGCGCATTTGCCTTTTCTTGGTGTGTGCAACCTTTCATAATGAAGTTAGAACTATCTCAATGAGCTCTTTCTATTGGTGGTCAGGTGTCCACAGTAGAGCGACAATGAGTCTTCAATTGAATTTTCTTTCTTCTCCTCCCGAATATGATATTGGCAGCTCATTTTTTATATTTAATTATTGCCAAAAAATTTGTTCGTTTTATTTGCTTTTAGTGTTTTTTTAATCATATTATTAAATTAGTCAAGTTTATTGAACTCAATCAAGTTAATAACACGGGTCTCATATTTTTCTTACTTCTTTAAAAATATTGGTTTCGCTTGAACATTATTTTTTTAAGTTAGGGGAAATTTGCCCTGGCCTTCGGCTTTGTGCGGGCCACCTATCTAGCTAAGAAAAAACTAAAAGATGTGGAAAAGGTTATATTCACTCAAACCTATGTTATTATGGATTGCAATAGTAATTAATAATTTTCTTTTCAATTTGTTTCTTTGAAGTTGCATTTATTTGAAATTTTACTTGACTATTCATTTTGGATGCCTAAATTATGGGATCTTGGGTGTTAGAAAAAAAGAAATTGCTTAGTTTATGTGTATATGTGTGGTGTAAACCAATTAAATGAAATCTTAATGATTTGGAATAATTGGAGGTTCAGGGATCAAATTTGAACAATAGGCAAATATTCAACCATTTTTTCTTTAAATAATCATGGATTGGATTGCATAGTTAGGTTAAAGATCAACCCTAATTTTTTTTATCACTCAATTGTTTTTTAATTTAATCCTTTTAAATTTAGTTTATTTGGAATTCAACTTAATAGTGTTTTTTGGCTGCTTAGAAATGGGGATCCCATTGTATTAAGAAAAAACTCACAATATGAGGAAAGTCTTGTTCACCCACACTCATGTTACTATGAATTACAATAGTAATTCATAATATGTTTTTTCACTTTAGTCCTTTGATTTTCTTTATTTTGATCCCTCAATTTTTTTTCCTATTTGTTCATTTGTAGTTGCATTTATTTGCAATTTGACTTGGCTATTTGTTTTAGATGCCTAGATTATAAGATTTAGGGGTGTAAAAAAAACAATTGTGCTTAGTTTCGACCAATTAAAAGAAATTTTGTTGATTTGAAATAATTGGATCTATGAGGACCAAGTTTGAACAATAGGCAAATATTTAGCCCTTTATCCTTAAAATAATCAAGGATTGAATTACTTGATCAAGTAAAAGATTAGCCCTAAATTTCTTTTGGTCACTCAATGTTTTTTCCAATTTAATCATTTTAAATTTTGTTTATTTGGGACTCAACTTAACAATGTTTTATGGTTGCTTAGAAATGGAGATCCCGCGGTGTCAAGGAAACAATGTTTTTTGGTTGTTTAGAAATGGGGATCCCGCGGTGTCAAGGAAAAACTCTAACATGCGGTTGATGCTCGATTTCACAAAATAAAGTTCAGTTGTATTAGGCTAAAATAATTAAGGCCCCATGGACCAAATTTGAAAATAAAAAAGCAAAACAGGGACTGGGGTAGATAGTTAGAGAGAAAGAAGTTGGCACATGTGGTGGAAGTCATCACTCTCTAACGACATATACGGCTTCCTCCAGTGTTAGACCATTATCTTCCTTCTATACGCGTTTAGGCAAGCCCTTCCTGATGGTACAACATGTGTCAATGCTCAACTCACACATCACTTTTACATATTACAAAATATCAAATGTTCAAAATAAATCAAACACTAGTAATCTAAATATACACAGCAATGTCTGAAAATTACAGAAAAATAAATAAATCCTCGGGAACAATAACTGAACAAGAGCGCGCATCTTCTCCACGCGTCGCCGCAAGAAAGTTCAACAAACAGGGGGGGTCTGGAACGATTTTCTCCTCTCTTCTCTTCCCTACCCGTGGTGGCTTTCACAGTGACCTGCAACAAGAAAAAAGGAACACAAACAGTCTGTTTTAAGTTTTTTTTATAGATCCGTTTTCTTTTGCTTTCCATTCGAATCTGCTAATATGGAGTCGGGTTTAGTGCACGCGCCGCCGATAGGCTAGATGTATGGATGGCTAGATCAACGACTTCTCCTCTCCTCCTTCATTTCTACACTGGCGATGTCGCCCACCACTGCCATGGCTGGGAGATCGGTACCCTTAAAGTCTCGATTTTATGCCCCTTCTACTGTCCTTTGGCCTCCCTTCTTATTTCTTCATCTTCCCCACAATGAGCTGTTGTTAGCAGCGGAGAGGAAGGGAGGGTGAGGGGACTGTTGTTGTGTTCAGTCCACGGGAATGGTTGGGTCAGTGGAGAGTCGGGAAGTGAGGTTGTTTTGTGGAGGAAGACCAGCCTGGGTTCTGTAAGAGAGGGAAGATCTGTGGCCGGGAAGGGGAAGGTCTATGGAAGTGGGGGTGTTCGGGTGACTGGTCTGTGGGAGAAGGAAGGAGCTGGTCTTCGGGTGCTGAAAAATAGCGATGGGGAAGAGAGTCCCTCTCTGGTTCTAGGAGTTGGGGAAAAAGAAAGGGAAATGGGGCCGGTTTATTGGCTGAGACTTGAAGATGAGAGGAAAATGGGGGGAACGGTGATGGCTGGTTTGGCAAAGGAAGAGGGCTTCCTTCGGTTTGAGAGAGAACCAGAGGAAAAGGGGGAGCGGCGGCCCAAGAGAAGAAGGAAAATCTTTAGGTTTAGGTTTTTTTCTTTTTTGTGGTTCCCCAAATTCCTCAATTTTTTCTCCCCCCGTCTTTTTTTTCACTGTAGACTGGTATTTATAGGAGAAGTGTGGCTTGGCCACAATCATATTGGTCCCTCAACTCTTTTTTTTTTTGTATTTTGAATTTATTTTAAAAACAAACAAATACCAACGTCGACTCAATAAGAAAAATCAGTGATTGTAAAATTAGCACGTTAAAAGTTGAACACATTCAAAATACCTTTGAAAATTTAAATTCTTCTAAGATGATGTTGAAATGCTAAAAACGATGCAAATATGTCAAAAATATATTTTTTTTGGGATTTTCATTATTTTTTTCTATTTTTGGTTTTTTTCTTAAAATTTATCAAAAACATGGGTAAAATATTGGGTAGCAACAGGGTGGTTGGGAGTTAGACTTCATTTTTTGTTTTTGCTTTTTATGGGGTAATCCCATTCCTATAACTCGGGTAATGAGTTTAGTTTGGTTGTAATTGGATTTTATGATTTTTTCTGATTTGTTTTCTAGTAAGTTATCTCGGTCTAGTGATTATGGTAGTGAGTTTGTAAACTTAACTTGGGTTAACTCATATTATTTTTTTGTTTTTCTTTTGAAATTGTTTCTTTTCGATTTCATCCTTTAATTGTAGGTTAGTTGAGAGCTCAACCTTGATTTTTTTTTCATTTTTCTCTATATTGAGTGATCTCATTCTCATGACTCAAGTCACGGGTTTAATTTGTTGGGCTTCATTTTTTTATTTGTTTTCTATTAAGTTATATTGATCTTATAACTTGGGTGACAAGTTTGTCAGGTTAACCTAAGTTAACATGACTATTTTTCTTTTGAATTTTTTTTTTAATTTCATACTTCAACAACGGGTTGGTTGAGACCTGAGTGTCGTCATTTTTCTCAATTTTCTTTCTATGGGGTAATTCAGTTCTCATGACTCAAGTAGCGGGTTTACCTGGGTTAACTTTAGCCGAGTTTCTTGTTATTTTTTAAATTAACTTTTTTTTTCCATCCTTATATATTTGGCTTATTGTGCATTAACCTTACATTTTTTTTTATGTTTTTTAAGTAATGATTTGACTCGTGTTATGGAGTTGGTTGAGGATTTAATAATGATTTAAAATGAAAAAAAAAGTATAATTAATTTAAAATTAACAACTTTTTAAGTCATTAAATTACTATAAAATTGGATTTCTTACATATAGTAGGCATTGGGAAATCATTTTCTTGTATTGTTAATGCATTAAAAAACACACATTAATGATTAGTTTTTATTTCTTGTGCAATATAAACAAATATGAACAACATTTATGAGAGCATAATATAAAATATAGAGATTTTTCTCAAAATTACTCAATGATGGATGGTTTGTCACCGATGATTTTTTTTATTTTCTCTTTTCTTCTAAAAAAAATAAATTTTTATCCTCTTTATTTTTGGTGTTTCAATCTTAGTCTTTATTTTTTTTTCTATTTTTTTTCTTGACCATTTTAAAAAAGTTTTGTTTATTTTCAATTTAGTTATTCAATTACAATTTGTTATAAATTATCTTTTTTTATTGGTCCATATTCTTTGATTTCTAATTTGTTTTTCTTGGTCTTTTTATTAAAGTTTTATTGTTTTCAATTTCATCATGAAATCAAATTTTATGGTGTATTTTTTTATTTAATCCTCACTCTTTTGATTTTTTACTTTTATTAAAATTATTTTTCTTTTCAATTTAACCCTTCAATAAAAATTTTTTTTGCCCTTTCATTTATGTTTTATTTTAATTTTCACATTTTTTTTTGGATTCTTTTGGTGTAATTAATTGTTTTCTCAGTTTTATCATTCATGATTTTTCCATTTACGGTATTTCCAGTATAATGATCTAAGGCACGAGTCTGAAATATTAACGCGGGTTTACATATTTTTCAGTTCATTTTCTTTTTCAACTTAATTGTTCACCATTGTTTTTTTTTCTAAAATGGTTTTGTGGTTTTTCTTAAATTTTTTTTGTCGGGTTATCCTGATCTCATAACCTGGACTACAAGTTAATCTATGTTGGCTCGCCTTTTATTATCTAGATTACATATCTATGATGCAAACTCGAGTTGACTCATGCTGTTTTTCTTATCCATTTTCGTGTTTACAATGTTTTTTTTTCCCTTTAAGTTATTGTGATCTTATTTTTTCTAAAACTTTTGTTTCTTTACTATTGTTGCCTATTTTCTTATTATGTAATTAAAACAAAATCAACTTATTAAATCTGGTCAAGCCTGTAACTCGAGTCATTTATTTTTTTTAAATGCGTTTGCGACACCTAAATTATCTATGTCTTTTTATTATTTTCTTATTCTAATTTTGTTTTTTTATTTTAACTGATACCTATTTTTTATGTCTTTTTTTTTTTAAAAAATTATTTATTTATGTTTTGATTAATATCCATTCTCTATACTTTTTTGGTTTGCTTATTTAGCTTGTTTTGAATTGAGTTTTTTTTTTTTAAAAAAAAATTGTTTCATGTGTGTTTATTTTTTGAAGATATTATTTTGATTCATCTGTATTTTTGTTTTGTTTTATATAGATGAAATTTATTTTAAAAAATAAAAAATATTTATTTTTAGATAATATTTCTAATATGTATAACCTTGTATGATATTTTTTTTATTTAATAATTTTCTCGTGTGTGTCTGTTTCTATTATTTTATGATTGAATAAAAAAATCATTTTAGTAAACAAATTCATTAAAAACAATTAGGTAAATGTTCTATGTTGCTGGATCAAATATCTTAATTTACATCTATTTTTTAATTTTTTCGATTTCAATTTTAGTTATAATTAATGATATTTTTTTCACTTATTTACACAAATAATTATTAATTTATTTAATTAAATGCTTGTGTAAGCCTTTTGATTTACACTTATAATTTTTAATGAAAGAAAATGCATCGAAAAAGCCTATAGGGCGTGGAAAAATCATTGTAGCACAAAAAATAGTTTATTATGGATTGTAATAGTGAATTGATGATTTTTCCCTTCAACAAATCAGTCAAGAAGACTAATCTCAAGAATAAAATGATCTTTTTCATGTGATTCATTTGTCATTTTTTTTCAAAAGAGGTACAAAGGTCTTTGCAAAATTTTTTAGAACAATGAAATATCTTTATTGCCCTTATAAATAAAAATAAGATAATTGGTTGTTACGAGAGTTTTTGAAAATTCACATTTTTTTCCCACAATGAATTTATTAAATTACTCTTGAATTCAAAATTAATTAAAACTTATTTTGGGATCATCATCTGATTTTTTCATTATAATCAGATTTGTAAAGAGATAAATTGATCTTTTATAATAATTAAAAAATATTAAAAATTCAGACTTGTCAAACATGTGCCTCACATGCGGAAACACATGAAAGGAGCCACGAAGCTTTGGCGGTAGCCGACATGTGAAGAGTTATTCGATGCTGAAAAAATTTCTTCCTCCTTCTTAGTCGATTACTCAAGGCGTCCTTTTCCTTCATAGGTAGCGTGTGTTGGGTTTTGCTAGATGGATTGTCGTTAGAGCTATTTTCTCTTCTCTCTCTCTTCCCTTAAAATTCATGTTTGACTTTTAAAATTTCAAGGTACCCCCCTTAGTTAAGTATATTTGAGTATTAATTTTTATTCTTTTGATTTTTTTATTTTTATCATTGGCCTTTTGTTAGTTATTTTTTTTCAATTATATCCTTCAATCTATTTTTTTTTAAAAGTTCGGTCATGATTCTTTTTTTTCCTTCAACTTTTTTTCTCTCTTTTGTAAACTTTCAATTATTTTCAATTTTATTCTTTAATAAAAAATTTTAATTTGTTATTTTTTTTAATTTGTTTCTCATTTTAAGATTTCTTCTTTAATTCTTCAGTGAAATTAATTTTTCTTTTCAATTTAGTTGTTCAATTCAAAATTATCCATGCTCTAATTTGTATTTTTTTTTCAAATTTAATCCTCGTTCATTTGATTACTATTTTTTCATTTGAATTTTTTATTGATTTTTTTTAATTTCATTAGTTGACATTTGATTTATTGAAATTTGAGCTTCATGATTTTTCCTGTTATAAGTTTTATAAGCTAAGACGAGTTCAATTCATTTTTTTTTCTAGACTTATTTTCTTTTTTGATCTCATTACTTAACAGTAACTCTTTTTCTTTTTTTGAAAAAAATAGGCTGCATGGTTTTCTTCGTTTTTACTTTTATAGGATTATCCTGATCTCATGGTCTGATATGTGGGTTTGGCGGTTTAACCTAGCTTGATTGACATCATTGTTTTGGGTTTTAATTATTTTTTTCTTTGGATCTTTTTTTGTGATTTTTTAAATTTTATTCTTTAATATTTAATTTGTTGATAATTGATTTTCGTGATTTGTTTATGTTTGATGCTTCCGATCAAGTGGATCGGGACATGAGTTTTATATGCTAACAAGGGTTGATATTATTTTTTTGTTGGACTTTTTTTTTCATCTCAGAATTTGATATTGTTTTTTTAATTTAGTTTCATGATTTTCTTCCCTTTTGTTTATGTCTAGTTATCTTGATTTGTTTGTCTTTTTTTAATTTTATCATAATTGAAATTTAAAAATTAAACTTTGAGATATTTTTAAATTTTTTATTTTTAATTAAATAACTCGGGGTCAATGATTAAATGCGTAACACAAGTTAATATCTTTTTTTTTTCCGGTGCATTTATTAAGGCTGTGTTTGTTTCCAGGAAACCATTTTCCAAACTTTCCTGTGTTTGTTTGCCATTAGAAAAGTTGGTCAACGGAAAACACTTTCCAGTCAAAGGAAAATTTGGCTTGATTTTCAAGAAAGTGTTTTCCTTTTATTTTGGGCGGAAAACACTTTCCGGAAGTTATGAAAAATTTAGAAATGTCATATTATTTGCTGATTATATCAAATTTGGTCCTCAAACTTTTGATTGCTATATATATTTTGTTTTGAATATTTATTTTTCAATTTCATCTCTTAAAATTTAATTTTTATATTAATTTTGGTTCTTATTTTTATAATTGTTATTTGCTTTTTCCTTATTATTTTTTAATTGAAATTTTTTATCTATCAAATCTGGTTCTCATTCTTTTGATTGTTACTTATTTTATTTGAAATAATTTATAAAATGTTAATTATTATTATTTTAATTTTTTCATATTTTAATTTTTTTATTTTTTAGATTTGATTTTTATTATTTTGATTATTATTTATTTTATTTGAGATAATTTATAAAATTATATATATTTTTAATTTTATTCTCATTCAACTTTTTAATTTGTAAGATTTGTTTCTCATTATTTTAATAAACTTGAAAAAAATAAAACATTAATAAGTTATTTTCCAGCTTATTTTTTATGATATAATCAAACACTGAAAAATATTTTCCAACTTATTTTCTATTACACTACCAGATATCAGAAAATAATTCACTTTTTCGGAATTTATTTTTCAAAAACAAAAATACTTTTTAATAAACAAACTAGATTTTTTTTTTTTATCAACACCATGGCAGAGTTCGGGTCAAAACTAGTTAATAAATTCGAAGAAAGCCCCCGAGGTACGACTGCATTTATAAAAATAAACGAAGCACATACAGAAGTGAAAAAAGAGTAAAAACAGGACAAGTAAAGAAATCAGTCCTTCCCCCCTCCCTTCATCCCATTTCTACGATCAATCTCTACTATTCCTCTCAAACTGCCACCACTAGTGCCTCTCTCTCTTCGTCTACAAGCAACTTTCACTTCCAAAACCAGTAGCACTTGAAAATCAAATCATTGAACTTATGAAACCCTAAAATTCGTCAACATGAGTATCGAGCCTTTCAATAGGTAACCAACTCGTTGATTCAATAAAACTTAATCAGTACATAACTAGAATTAATTACTAACCGTATAAAATTTAATTAGTACATAACTCGACTTAATTACTAACTGTTTTCCTTTCCAATTTCAATTTTGTTTGTCAAAAAAACAAAACAAAACAGGCTTGTGAAGCTTGCGGCTCGAGCATTTTATGATGATATAACAACAAAAGGAGATAATCAACCCAAAACGGGACGGAGTGATAATAGGGGCATCGCTGTAGTAGTGCTTGACGCTCTCACTAGGTGCAGCTTCTCTCGCTTTCTCTTGTAATTGATTTTGAGCGTACTTGTTTTCATTTTACTAATCAGTTTAACTTTTAGAAGTAGAAGTAACTTTTTTTTTCCTTAGATTTTTGTGAACTTTTTTTTGTAATTAATTAATATGTGATTTATAAGGTCATGTGTGTAGATAATAGTTTGGGGATTGACTTAAGGTTTTAGTATATTTTAATATGGTTAGTTGTGATTGTGATATATATTGGATCACAGACGACAATGGGTAAGGGAAGAAGATTTGGCCAAGGAGTTGAAATTACACTCGAAGCAACTTCGTCGGACTCTGCGGTTTTTCGAGGAAGAAAAACTCGTGACCCGGGATCATAGGAAAGAGGTTGATGTTTTACTTTGTTTGCATCAATTTAGTCTGGTTGATAGACTGCAGGATAAAAAAAGTCATTAATTGTTGGAAATCTGGAATTAAAGTTTGTATTTTGATGTGCCACTGAAGCATTTTATTTCTCTTTCTTTTTTCTCGCCACAGAATCCATTCCCGAACCATGTTTATTGAAGTAATATTTGCTAATAAGGAAGTACAACTTTGCTCTTTTCTTGTTTTTTCTTATTTAATTGTTTTAGATTTCAGCCTTATTTTCCTTTTGTGGTCATTATCCTCATGTACAGTGCTTGAGCTAAGGAAAAAGAAGAGAAGAGAGGATTTTTAGGGCCTAGGGATACATTTGTTATCTCTCGCATGAGAGGCTTTTTTTGTGTTTTGAGTTTCCAATTGTTGAACTTCCTAGTTTCCTCTTCCAATAATCTAGCCCTGTCCTCACAGTCCAAGTTTTTGTGCCATTTATTAACAATGAACAATCTTGCTGGAAATTTGTGCTTCTTATTCACAATCTTAGATGCCATCATTTGATTCATTAAGGATATCTTTCCTCCTGCATTATTGTTAGTCTTTTGGTTTGTCACAGACGGCTAAGGCTGCGAAGATGCATAATGCTGCAGTAGCTAACACTACTGATGGGCATAGAACCAAGGAGGGAGATGACAAGATCAAGATGCACACTCACTCTTATTGCTGTCTAGATTATGCACAGGTTCTCTCCCTCTCTCTCTTTCTGTGCGTGCATGCACACTCAATATAGGAACCTTCATTTGATCAGCTTTTTCACTGTATTATTTTACCAAATGTTGAGCTGACTTCTTTACAAATTTTGGATTCCAGATATATGATGTTGTTAGGTACAGACTGCACCGCATGAGGAAAAAGCTGAAGGACGAGTTGGAAGACAAGAACACTGTTCAAGAGTACACATGCCCCAACTGTGGAAGAAGGTATTTATTGGTGTTTTTTTTTTTCTCATTTCTGTCTGTTTTATTTTGAGAGAGGATTTGTCTCTATCTGTACATATGAGGGTATTTGTTTTTTGTTTGATGTCATATAACCAGATACAATGCTTTGGATGCTCTGCGCTTGATGTCTCTAGTTGATGAGTACTTCCACTGTGAGAATTGTGATGGGGAGCTTGTAGCTGAGAGTGACAAGTTAGCTGCCCAAGAAGGTGGAGATGGAGATGACAATGCTAGGAGGCGGAGGCGTGAAAAATTAAAAGACATGCTTCAGAAAATGGAGGTAGCTATTCATTTCTATTATCTTGTTTGTTCAGGATGCTAGCAATCTTTTCCTTTTTAAATGCTACTTATTATTAATGAAAGCTTGTTATAGAGTTATAGAAGAGGTTCTTGGCAGAAGGTTTGTCATTGAATAACAAAAATATATCCTTTATTACTCTTTGGTATGGTTGGAGTTATTTTATTAGCTATGCCATATCTTTGTTTCTGTATTAGTGATGCAGGTTCTATGCTGTGAAGTTGAGCAAGTGGCCATATCTTTGTTCCTTTATTACTCTTTTTTGGTTTTTGATTTTCTTTTTACTCCTGGATTTCTCCATGAACAGAGAGCATATGGAGATCCAAATCCTTTATTTTACTCATAACTAAAAGAATTTCACAATGTCATAACAATGAGGATTTGACTTTTGATGTTTTTCCTAGGCATTATGAATGTTTTCGAATCATAAAATCTGGGCATTTTTGAAACCTAACTCTTCTTTTTCAGACTTACCATCCCCTTTTCCTTTTGGTTTTCTTTTCTCAAGGTAGTTTTCTCTTGTATATTCCTTTTGTGTTACATTTAGATAAGCAAAATTGGTGTTTAATGTTCGGTACATTCACAGTACCTCATCTTTGGTTGATTAACTGGGTTGCATCTTGATAACATGTTTGATGTGCTTATTGCATGCAATAAAAAAACACAAAATACAAGGATGGACTTCTACTACATTCTTAATCATGCTTATGACAGGATGTGGTGTCATTGTTGTGAGAAAAACTAGTTGACTATTCTGTTCTCATATGCACATAAGAAAATGCAGGTAGATTCTAAATCTGGAATTGTGCACAGCTTCTGAGATCGTTGATTTGCATATTTCAAGAATGTTTTGTTGGATGCTACATCATTCCAACTCTTAATGTCATGTGATATGTGAACTCTTGCTCTCTTTACTGCTTCTGTATAATTTATAGGTTTATTTTCTCAATGACTGGACAAATTGAAATGGCTAGGTACAACTTAAGCCATTAATGGCTCAACTTAGCAGGGTGAAAGATTTACCTGTCCCTGAATTTGGGAGTCTTCAAGAATGGCAAATTCATGCAAGTGCTGCTGGCCGTGCTGCAAATGGTGATTCTAGTTCCAATGATCCCTCCAGATCTTCTCAAGGGTATGGTGGAACACCAATGCCATTTCTGGGAGAGACAAAGGTAACACTTTTCTCGGTCCCTCCTACAATCGCTCTTTCTGCTTGAAGTTTGAGTGCAGAAAATATCTGCTGTTACTCATGCAGTGTTTTTTATAAACTATAAGGACTTTTTATATGGTTTCCTACACTAAAATTTATGTAGAAGTTATTTTCATAGAGATGATACTTCTACCAGGGAGCTTTAACACCTCTGGTGTACCCAAGCAGCACTACACCTTTCAGAGATCGTAAATTATTGCCATCCCTAATTTTCTAGGGTTAGCTTTTTGCATGAAGTTAATGGACAAAAATGGTTTAGCATAAGCTAAGGTATTGCTGCACTTTGGATTTAACATTGTGCCTTTTAGTAAGCCATCAATTTTAATTTAATGCACCAGATAGATGAAATTTAGGCTAGAAGGTGAATGGGGTGTTAGGTAATAAGCATTTTGAATCAAACCAATTCACTGCCTTCTAGGCCATGAAGGAGTTGGGTGCTTCCCTCATCTGTTAAGCCATAGCTTTACATGTGAAAACTCCATATGATCTAAGCTAGGTTAGTTCAAGCCTTGGTGGTGGTAGCATGACAAGTTTTAAGGCTATAAATTAGGGTCATATTTCAAAGAGTCGATCAAAATCATAACTCTCTCAAGCACTCTGTCTATCATTCACTGATCTCTTGAATGTGGATGGTACCTTGCCAACCACGCAGACCTTACTGTTTCTCTCAGTCTCTCTTTCAAGAAAGGGATCAGTGTTTTTTCTCTTCTAGCGAGTCATAACTTCACTTGTCAAACCTTCAGTCCATCAACGGTAGGTTAGTTCAAGCTTTGGCTCTAGTGTGAGAATGGAAGAATCATTTGCTCCAACTTGTAGACTTTACTGCAAGTTCTTAAGGCAACTACCATAATCTTGCATGCTAAATTTATTTGATAAAGTGTTTTGGCTTATCATCCTCACCTGGATGTTACCTAACAAACCAGATTAGGTGTTTTGACCTATTGTTTTGGGTGTTCACGACAATAATTCAGTGTGAATTTTTAGTAGTATTTTTGGGTTTGTTGATCTTTATTTAATGAGTTTAGGTGGTGTTTGAGCAAAAAAGATATGTGCCATGTACAATAATGTATGGTATTGTGTTGATATAATCCATGAGAGGCGTGTAATGTACAAACTCCCTTCACTTTGCCACCACTTAAACCTTCATACATATGGGAAACGAGTTGAAGCTTTTGAAAGTGGTATGGATATGATGAAATCACTCCTTTGAACTATCTGGCTTGTGATGTGATTATTTAAGGCAATCTAGAAGTTTGATATCAAATGTGATAGTTGAAATGGCATGTATAATATCTAAATGGTAACTTTCCCAATTGAAAAGTTGTTAGTGCTTTTTTTTCGGTGAAGTTCATCCATACTTGGCTATGATCGGTCATGAAAACATCAGTTACAGGTGTTATTTTGACTAGCACATTTGACATGCAGCACCGAGTTGAATTTAATGCATCAAATAGATGCCAATTGAGACATGACCAGGTTTGAGAAAGGCATACTGCAGACAGGCTGGTTTACTTTATAAATTTGGCGAGATAAAATGGAACCATTTTTGTCAATAGTGCCCATTTTGTTCAGTTATATCATGGGCTTGTTGTTGACAAAGTTGATAGCATCAGTGATGATGCTCTATTTGAATGATGCCTTCTTAGTACAGGGATGCTTAATGTGTTATAAACTGCTGTCCCATCAATGTGGCTGTTTAAAGTGATATTTTGAGTTGACTGATTAATTAATTCCACCAAATAGATATATTGAGGTCTAAATAACTCTTTCAGAGCATTTCATACTCTCTTTTTACAGTGGGAAATCAATGCTGATGATACTAGGAAACATTGAGGGCAAGGGCAAACTGTCTCCCTCGCTAACTGTAGAGAGATCTATTACATGTTTCTCTTTCATAAATAATTGGTTGTATTGACATTAATGATCCATTTCAAATGGTCAGTAAAAGGATCATGGAACCAATGTTCTATATATCATGTGTGCTTGTCTCTGTGTGTGATAAAGGAAAAGGACAGCTCTACAAAAGGGAGGGTAAGTCGTAAAAAAAAAAAAAAAAACCCCTCAAAGCTGTAACCAATGGCTGTGTCAGATGTAATGGACATTCTTTGAACTCCCTTTTTGACAGGGTCTTTTTTTTCCCTGTTTGGTGATTCAGTTCTTTTTAACCTTACCTTTTTTGTAGGAGTTTTTTTTCTTTTCTTTTTTCAGTCTTCTGGTTACATAGAAAATTTTCTATTTACCATGCTATGGCTAATCATTGAAATTTGTTGGGTCTTTGTTACGAACACTGGCCATGTGAAAGTTTCTAACATCAGCATTTGCTTCGATATTGGATTAAATTATTCACAAGCTATAAATTGCTAAACTTTGACAGGTTGAAGTTTCGTTTTCTGGTGTTGAAGGCAAGGAGGATCTCAAATCTGAAACTGCAAGTACCGGTCTGAAAGTTTTACCACCATGGATGATCAAGCAGGGAATGAACCTTACGAAAGAGCAACGTGGAGAGGTCAAGCAGGGGTCTAAGATGGATGACAGTTCAGCAGCAGCAGAGCCCCCAGATGACAAAAAGATTTCTATTGAGAATGATGACAAGATAAAGGTCTCCTGCATGATATTATATTTGCATGTTCTGATTTGTTATACATGGTTTTGCTTCCTCTTTTAACCTCACTTTCTTATCTTTTGACTTGGCTTCTTCTTTTCAAATGACAGGATGAGTATGTTAAAGCTTATTATGCTGCTCTGCTTCAGAAACAACGAGAAGCAGAAGAATCTGCTGAGAAACAACAGGAATTGTTACAGACATCCATCTCCAATGGTTTTTCCAAATCATCTTCTGATCGTCAAGTGGGCATGAAATCCAAACGCGAGGAGGATGATGAGCCAGATGATGACGTTGAATGGGAAGAGGCTCCAATTGGAGGTATGTCTTATTTATCAATGGAATGGGATCCTCTCCAATCCTACTAGGGACTAGGAGGCGTGTCAATGCATCCTATGCATGCTAGGAAGTGGCATCCTGCCCCTGCATTTGTTGTGCTTTACATCGGTGAAAATTGTTATTTGTTTTTCTTTAGTTAATAGATGAACAATAGTATTCAGAGACTAAAAAGAATGAGTACAAATGGAAGTTAAGACATCCTCCTTGAGGAAAAAGAAAAAAAATCTCAACTTGTATAAAAGTGAACTCCAATTGTTTTGCATGCTCACTAAAAACGCTGCACATTAAGTGTGCATGTTGGGATTTGAGTTTTCAAAACCATGGTTTTAAAAAAAGCAGCAGATTGTTGCTTCTCCAAAACCATATGTTTTGAGTTTTTGGGATTTCAAAACATGGTTAAAAAGATAATCAAATATCCATTTTGGGATTCCAGACCTGCCTTTTGGCTCAAAACTTGATCCTAAACACACTTTAAAAAGCTGTGAAAGCAATACCAATCATATTATTGTGGAAGCCCTGCATCTCCAAAGCATCTGGCCTTTCATCTTCAAAGACCAATGTATATTGTATCAACTCCAGGCTATAGGGACAGATTACTGCAAATTCACATAACCTATTCCAACCTTATGCTATTGAGCTACGGGAGGAAATATGATTCCCTGTTTAGTTGGCATTAAAACACATGATGCATGCATATGTTTAAGATGCATTTGGCACATATGGAGATAGATTAGGAGCTTCCCATTTTTTTTATCCTTCGAAGAAGATATGTACTTCCATATTTAGGGTATAACCTGGTTTCATTTATAATGAAACCATTCTGGCTTGGCTTTGTAAATGTTGTAACGGGTGAGGTGGGACAGCCAGTGAAAGATTTTGGAGGCACTTATTTTAGGAATATATTTAGGTTTAATTAGTTTCCTGATAACATTAAAGACTGTTTAGTATGTTTTCCTCTTCCTATTTCTATTTGGTTTGGCACCCTTAATATCGCCCTACCCAGACATTCAAGTCACATTTTGAATATTGATTAATCAAATTAATTCAGGGTTCTCTTGTGTTTTTATACATCACCTGGACTAAAACTAAAATTGCAGAGACTGAGCCATACCAAATTTGGCGGCTTGCGAGTGCAGAAAACTTTTAACTTCATAGGTTGTTGAAGTTTTTCTTCTTCCGTTTGAACTCTTCTCCTCCCAGTTCATTACTTGTTGTCTACAATACTGCAGGCAACACAAGTGAAGGTTTTAAGGTTAATGACTTAAATGCTGAAGCTCCTGCTTCTGGAGAGGATGACGAAGATGATATAGACTGGGAAGAAGGTTGAGCAAACACTGCTTTTGCATTCCCCATCAGCTTAGGCACCATAAAATTGTTGTAAAACATATGATGTTCAAGTTGGCTAAAGTTTACCTGGATATGGTTTTTTCTGTAGATTTTTGTTTTGATTGAACACTAAAGAAGCTCTAGACATTAGTACTGAAAACAACTGCAAGAGCTGATCCTTGCATGATGGAGAGGACCTCTGTGTCAAGTGGTGGGACTTTCGTGTTCGTTTCAGCAGTTCGTGTAAAACTGCATTACATTGTATATTGGCTCTCTTGGTGAAAGCTGAAACTGTGAAAGACATTTCCAAGTGCTTGAAGCGATCATTTCGCATTCACCAACTACTAGCAAATTGTGAGAGTAACTTTGATGGCCATGGGTGCCATGAAAAGGGAAAAAGAAAAGAAAATGAAGGAATGAATGAATAAAGATGAAAACTTCGATTAGCTTGTAGAACCAGGGAGGGGAGAGGACGGATCCCTAAATTCATTTTCTAGTTTAAAGGGGAAATATTTCCATAACTTACGAAGGGAAATTATTAGTATTGCTATTAATATGATTAGTAGTTTAATTGCCATTCCAGTCATTTGTGTTCTACTGGATTCACTGTCAGCAAGTTCATAATAGAAAATCCACTCCTTGGAAGTTCAAATGTGCACGACAAAATGCTAACCAAAAGGGTAATAGTAAGTTAGTAAACTCCCCACCAAAAACAAATTGAGCCCCATGGATCACATTTGAGTTTTGGATATCTGCAAGTGCATAGACTATAACAAACACACTTGTGTTTATAGTGGGTGTCTGTGGTTTAAAAAAGTGCATGGTTAGGTGGTTGACCATGGATGCATCATAGTTGGTAATGATCATTTTCTTTTGATGCCCAACTACTCCTGAGAACTTTATGTTACCCAAAATAGTGTGTTAAATCGGATGGCCAGTGTTGTTCACTATCGGTATGGTGAGCCATCTCAGGCCATCCATGTGTCGGAAAGTAGACATGAATGAGGAAATTAGTGGTGCGGTGAACTTCAAAATTATCTTCATGGTTCCCCAAGGCTTGCTTTAATTTCTCAAATTTCAAAAAGGCATTGAAGTCATTACCACTTCAGGAATATATGGAAAGTATCACAATTAACCAGAAGAGGGGAGAGAAAGATTGAGGAAATTAGTTCAACCTGCCTTTGTAGCTGGTGTAAGAGCACACAACCATACTGGGTCCTTGTCCTCATGTGAAAAATATTAAGTGAAGGAGGTTTTAACTTTGATTAGTTGAATGGTGCTGCCCTCCCCGTACATAAAATTTAATCCCATGTAGAATTGAACATGCATATCTATGATCAAGAGTAGTGAAAATGAGGTTTTGTTATTAAATGTTTGTTATCTTGGACAATATTGATTGGATTAAATAGGACTAATGCAACGGAACATGCTGAACAAATAACAATCTTGTCTTGTATTTGGTGTGCTTCGGACTGAACATGACAATTTGTTTTATTTTATATTTGGTAGACAATAGACAGAACTCGACTGATCTATACCTGAAAGAGTTTGGGTTTAAGAAAAAATAGAGAAAAGATTAATCTGACCTAACCTAGTTAAAAACCTGGGTTGAACTGCGACCTAGTCAACCTGAGATAAAACAAGTGGAAAAAAAATCTATTGACTTTTTTTTTCAATTTTTTTGGTCAAAACGAGTGTCGTACCCTTTGCGAGAGTGCGGCGTCTCGACGACCCTTCCTGGGTGGGTTAAGAGGTCTTTGGTTGGATAAGGAGGTGCCATCTTGTATTATGGTTACTAGAAATCCGAACAAGTCTTTAGAGATTCTAGGCAAAGGGACTGGTTGTGTAAAGAGAGTATTATGGTTACTAGGAATCCTAACTAGTCTTTAGAGATTCTAGGCAAAGAGACTGGTTGCGTAAAGAAAATGTATTAGCACTCATAATACGCCTTACCTGAAGTAAACTGAATCATTTTTCTTTGTTTGTGGTTGCTATGGTATGATGGTGTTTCTAAATTTTATCAACCTACTATGACAAGTTTGCTACAATAAACAAACCCTGGTGTTCTAGATTAAGAACTTGGTCTAAAAGATCCCGATTTGAAAAGATATTAGAAGAAAGTAAGCTCATTCACAATTTCTGTGCTGCGAAGGAACTGAAGTTAGAAATCCAAAAAGATTTGGTGACTATTGAAATTTCACTTTTCCTTTTGGTATTTCAAATGTCCATGATTTGTACCATGAGACATAGGTTGAAATATCATCATTTATCGTTGAGTTTTTTTTCAAACAAACTTGAACTTTGGGTACCTTCGCGTCTTCTTTAGTAATATTTCAGATAAAAAACCCCTTGTAGGTTTTTTTTTAATCTTTATATCAGAAGTGAATGAGTTATATTACTCCATATAATATGTTGGATATTAACCTCATATAGGTTTTAATCTTTATATTAAAAGTGAGTAATAGATTTTACTAAAAATGAATTTTTTATATTTTTTGAAATATAGGCCACAATCCTTTGGAACTTTACAAACTTGTTGTAAAATCCATGCAATACTTTTTATATTTTTAAACATGCAAAAATATTTATTGATTTTTTTCCCCTAATTTTAAGACATGCTCCAATATTGTTTTAGGATTTTTGGCCATATGCAAGGAAACCTTTTATTTAATTTTTATAAAAAAAAATATATATATTTTTATTATTTTTAAGGTTTTGTTTGAATAAAAAACATTTTTTTTAAATAAAACTGTCAAAATAAGCCCAAGGGCATGTTTGCCAAACACGCCCTTCAACAAAAAATTCCTTTATCGTTGAAAACCAAACAAGGCTTTACACAAATGACCCGAACTTGACCCAATCAGGTTGATCTGAAATCTTTGGTTTTATTATAAACCGAACAAAAAACACTAGTTTAACCTGAAAAACAAGCCAAAATGAAAAACCAAAACATAAAGCAGATCAAACTTGCAAAAGAAAAAAAAATAGATAAACATAAGTTTTTTTTTTACCAAAACAGATCAAACGTAGAAAAATCAAGAACACGAAGAATATTAAAAGTAAACCTAGCCACATGACTCTCAAGTCCGACCAGATACAACAAAATCAAAGGCATAGGCATATTGTAAATCATTTAAGGAACAAGAATCAATCATAAAAAAGCATTGATTATCAACCGATAATCATAATTTTATCAAAATAGGCTTAAATTTGAAAAAGGAAACTTACGATTATAATGACCAAACTATTGTTTTTTATTCAAATAAAATGCAGGTTATCGATGCACAAGGTCATATGAATTTGCAAGAGCAAGGATTATGGTAAAATCAAGGCCTAAAAGATGCATGTAAGACAAAGTTCCTTCCAAGAACTCGAAAAACAAAAACCCATAAAACCCAGAAAATGCACAACTATTGCCCATCCCTAAAAAATGCATTTTTGACCTCTAAACCCATTACTTTCGGTCCTAACTAACCATATACCAATACCTAGCATATTTGAATCAAAATAACTAACAAACAACATCAAAATCATGCACGAGGTTTCACTTTCCAAAACTGCCAAATTAAAACAACAAGTATATTAAAAAATTTGAGGTTAAAAATTGACATTTTAACACTCTATAGGACTAAACCAAAACCTAGGAGCCAAGAACATGCATTTACCAAACAAAAAAAAACCTACTACCACATTCAACATATTCAAAACATATTCCATTTCATCAAAAACAATCATTTAAACATCTTATAAACATCCAACAGCATAAACAACCATCTTAAAGCAAGATTAAACAAGAAAAAAACAACATTTTTATGCATTAGTCAAAATCAAAACTAAAAAACATTAGAACACTAAAATAAGTTCAAAAACATCATTAAACATGTAAAACAAGCTAAAGGTGTTGATGCAGATCTCTTGATCACGCGGTCAAACAACCCACAACGTAGATGATACAACTCCTAGAAAGCCAAGAAATCAGGTTTCATATGAATGTGACACAATTTAAACTTGTCCCAATGCACTAGCACTATTGTAATAAGAAACCCTCATCCAACGAATAATGATGTTTTTAAAGTGTAAGGAAGACGCCACAATGTTAGTTATACCTTGATAAGTAAAATATGTTCTTTATCCCAACAAAGAAAGTATGTTGCATTATATAAAATACAAGTTTATATCATAAATCCTTGGCTGTTGAAAATTTTAGATTACAAAACCTTATATAATGGTTAAACTAGTAACCATAACGGACCCAAAACTTGTGGGTAATATTTACCCACTTATAATAAACCCAAAGTATAGTAACTAAGCCAAAACATGAAGAAAATAATAAAAATAACAAATCTGATGCATAAACTAAAGTTGTTGCACCTAATTAAACAAAATAACCTAAGATTAATAATTTTCCTAGTTTAAATAATGTAATAAATAGAATTCCCATCCTAGAAACACTAGGGTTTTTGCTGCCACCTTTAGATATCTAAAATTAGCTAGGAAATTGATTGTTGAAGTTGCATCTCCTTTAGTTTCCTTGTTTGTCTAGGATAATTAATTACAGCTTTAAAGAATCCTCTTAAAATATGAAAACCCTTGTTGCCTTCCTTTAACTTCCTTGTAGGATTAGGAAACTCCTTATAATTAGCTAACCAATTTGTCATTACCAAAGACTTTTATTGTGCATATTGACCAAAAGAAAAGGATTTTGGAACATTAATGAATTCTTGCCACACTTAGAAATTATACTATAGCCTATTAAAGATCATTATAGAATTAGAAAATCCCTAAAACAAGCTGCCACATCCTTGTAGGAAAATGATCCTTATCAAATAGGAAGTAAGGAAGTAAATAACAAGTCAAAAGGAAGTAAATAACAGAATTCACACAGATATCATAAGGCCTTCCCGAACTCTGATTGACCTGAAATTTTACCCCAAAACAGAACAACATTCCAAGAAAATCTGGGTACATCCTCAGCCCGATGCAACTGTCAAATTGAGAATTATAATTGTTGCTGTAAAACTAGACAATATAAATAATTACACTAGAATTTGAATTTCCTTGTTCAACCCTTTTTTGGATCATAACAGATGTGTCTTATAGACATCACCTACCAAGTTAATGGAGGATTATAACTTCCCAAAACTCATAATAGTTATTGTCCTTTTTCCTTTGAAAATCTAGGTTTTTGCTCAATCTTTAACTTATCCTTTTAGCTCTTAGAGGCCAAACAATAAACTTGGTTATTAATGAACTCAAAGAATAAACTTTTTTCTCATCTTCCCCCCCTTTTTATCTAGATTTTAGTAGGTATTTATAAGCTTTTATTAGGATTTTTTGATTGATTCAATCAAGGATTGATCAATACTCAACCCTCTAATCAAAATGAGAGGGTTTTGGACATGTTTTAATAGCTAGAAGCTCTATAGTTTGCTGGTTTTGTAATGGTGATTTTTCAACAAACTTGGTTTTGGAGATTTTGGTGGTTTTCTTTGAACTTGGAGGCCAATAAGTTGTTTTTAGCCCTTTAATCTTATGGAAAACATTTCCAACTAGTGATAAGAACCCATCTAAGAGCTATCAAATGTGAACATATGGAAAAGAAGAAGTGGTTTTTGCACAATAGGTATCACAATCAAGAATGATCGAGTTGACCACTTTTGAGGCTTCAACAGAGCAATTCCAATGTAAATATCATCGAAGACCACCTGAAGTTGGTAGAGGAGGTGCACAACTTTAGTTTGTAGCTTCACATTCATTCGTTTGAAGATGCCTATTCGATCAACCAAAACTGCAAAAAAAAGAAAGATGAATAATGGGCAGATGACATGTCATTTTCTCACGTGTCTAAACGATGTGTTTTATTTTACCTTAGATGACATGCCATCTAGGTTAAATTCCAAGGGATTAGGGAATTAATTTGGGATTTGTCCAAAGTTCATTTCCATCCCTAAACTATCAAATCTTCTTGATTATATCCTTAATTACCCTCTAACTTCTATTTTTGTGCAATCTTGTCCTTGCCAAACTCAATTACCAACCTTAAAGTTTAGTACCTTTTTCATTTTAATCCTTGGTTTCTGATTTATACAAATTAATCCTCAATTGACTATTTATCTTTTAATTTTCTTTAATTTGACCCTTGATTTTACCAATTTCAGTCCCTAAAATCACGTGCTTTTTACAAATAGGTCATTGATTATGAATTTCTATAATCAAACCCCCTAATTATCTATCAAACCTTAATATTCATGCAATTAAGCTCCTGATTTGACCAAATTAACTTTTTAAAAATTCAATTTAACCCCTAGACTTCAATTTCTTCAATTAAAGTCTAAATTGAACACAAAAATTGATTTTTTTTAAAAATTAATTAAGTCTTTAATCATCCAATTTTGAATTTTTCTTCGTAAATTAAGTTTTCTCTTATTAATAGGGCCTTTATCAATTACAATTGGATTGTTAATTTGCCAGATCTGTCCAAAATGGTCCTTGAACTTCCTCATCATGCAGCTTGCTCCAAAACTCCCATTTTTGTCAAGTTTTGTATAATCCCACTAAGATGCTCTTTTTTTAGCTCTGAGATGTGAGTCTAAATTCTTTTGTATATATATGTTTATTTTATTCATTTATTTTTATGTAGGGTCCTAAAATGAGTAACAATAAATGCTCCATTTTTACAATACTTTTGGAGCACTTGTCAAGTGCTTTGTGTAGTAAGTTTATAAAAACAAATAAATTGTTCTCCAAACTTGATCTTCTTAAAGCTTTTGTTCGGTTGAACTAAAACTCTATCTTCGTAGCGATCCCCTTCAACCAAAACTATGATTTAACTATTTCCATAAGGAGATGAATTTTGTCATCCTGGCAATTTTGATTTTCATTTCGGTTACCTGAAATCCTGAAGCTCAACAATTCCCTTCAACTTAAACCCTGGTTTCAACTGTTCTGTTTAGAAAAGAGTTTTGTTGTCTTA